>JBBPQN010000485.1:0-15358 GCA_038092575.1 Boletus subluridellus
TCTCTGAATGGCCTGGAAAGCTCTCCTTTTATATGTAAATACAGGTGGCTGTGCTAGCCAATCAGGAGTCTTGGCTGCTTACAAATCAGCTTACAAATGCCAAGAGATTTCTGACAAATGCCAAGGCAAAGATTACCAAGCCAAAATCATGTGCTCTGTAATCAGACTGTTGCCTAGCAACCATGGCTGAGTCAGAATGAGTCATACTGTGTCACATGGTGTGCAATGCTGTGCAGGGCATGGCTCAGGGGTAATTTCACTTACCAGCACTTTAGCTATACATGTAGTATTACAGTTTTTATGTAGTTATGTACTAATAGTAGTAGTAGAGTTGTAGTTGAATAAAACTATCTATATCTCCATATTCTTTTGGTAAAATATTTCAATAAAAATAGGAGAAGGTAGGTTATACTGAGGGTTATCTGGCCCTATAGTATCTAAGAATTCTGACCGCTTTAAGTGGTAGAAATATCCAATCTCGGGTGGTAGCTTTTCTGACTATGCATGAAACCAGTTTCATGCAGGTCAGCTTCTCAGACATGGTTTCACCTGCCCTCAGGTTGTACTTACTATATTCGGATATTACCTAACAGACCAGCCCTAAAGCCTCTAGGTAGTATATATACTCAAGTGGAGCTGTAACTACTCTCTAACTTGAATCTACTCATTCATACCCTGGGTTCTCTGCTCTGCTAGAGATCTTGGTGGAGACTCTTGTTCCTTGAGGCATACGGCTGCCTCTCATACTACTCACTTCCTCATTGCTCGCTCTTGACATCTCAAACCCCCAACAACTTCAGGTGACCGCTCTGCACTTTGGTGTGGAAGTCATCTATTGTTCTGTCCCACCGGAAGTCATCATTGGTCACTAAGACCTCTCTCGGAGTAGCGTCCCTGGTTGGAGTTACTTGTTATGGGAAACTGTAACATCATTCAAATATTGGCAGGTGAACAAATCAATCTAGATGAAGCATTACAAACCATGGTGCCTGACAAGAAACATCATGCATATCATGTGGCTCGGGATCCTTTCACTGCAAGCAAATTTTTCCACTACATCATCCGAGTCATTTTAGAGACATTGTTCAGAATAACCGCATCATTGACAAACATTATGAGCAAGATTGGTGTCTTTGGTCGCATTTCGGATTACTTCAGGACTGTTGAATCACAAGGTCAAGGCACCCTTCATCTTCACATGTTGCTATACTTAATGGGTGTGCCTTCGAGTGTGTGTATGACAGATCTGCTATGAACAGATGGATTTCAGCAGAAGGTGGTCGATTTTCTAAAGGCAAATCCTTTGTGCGGCAATACCTGGGATTGAATCCAGAGATGATTTGAAGTGCATCCCGAATGAAGTGGAGATTGCATGGAGCTGTCCTCTGGATCCTGCCTTGTGCAATGAAGCTTATTTCCAGGAGATAGTTGAGATGGAGAGACGAGTTGCCTGGTCGAAACAGGTGCACACATGCAAGTATCGCAGGTGCTTGGTACCTGACAGGAAAGGTCAATTCAAGCGCAAACAAAAAGCACCATTTGAGAAGTCTGATGAATATGCCATTCATTCAGATGGATGATGGACAGTAAAAAGAATATTTCAATATTTCAACACTTGGGTTTGATCACTGTGTGCACATGTACAGTGTAACAATGATGGGAAATTGCTTATGAACGGAGGAGATACAAGCAACATAACCTTTTATGCAACCATGTATCAAATGAAGAAGCAGGGGAAGAATTACAATGTGTCTGCTGTCATGGCGAAGGGGTACGAGTATCATTTGGAGAGACAGCAAAATGGTGGATATGTTGATGAAGTCCAGGACTGACAGTGACTGATGCTGTTTCAAGTTGTGAACGCTATCAATTGTGAACAAGAGCTTGTGGCTCCTATGGTCATTGCATATCTCATGGGCTGGGGAGATTCAATCTGCTTGCATCATTACTTGCATGTTTACTGGTCCAGTTTTGAACATCATCTCTTGAAGGTGTTTCCTGACCTGCGGAACATAAAGCAGATGGACAATGTGACAAAGAATGAGCATAGTCAAGTAAGTAATGTCATGTATGAGTGTTATTATGTCTAACATGAATAAATAGGGTGGGAGTGGACCATCACATATTGAGTTGCAGGAGAACAGAGAGGACAACTCAAATGAGGAGGTATGATCCAATGACAACAAATTTTGTTGTGTCACTCATGTTTGTATTCAGAATAACCATGACAAAGGAGAAAATGTAATACTGAACATAGACCACAATGGCGCTGTACAAATCCACAGTCAGGTTATGGATTATTCCTGATGTGGAAAAGCCCTGGAGTATTCCAACATGTTGCATTTTTTTATGGACATGTACAATGCCAAAAAAATAGCAATCAACAAGGAGATAGTTGCAGACTCCGAACGTATATGTACGCGACTGGGGCATCCCCCTCACGAACGAGTTCCATATCTTCCATCTCACCCATGATGTCAATCATGCGTAAGGATTGTACGACCCATGGGACACAACAATCTACCAAACTTCATTGGTTGGTGGTTTCCACGAAGTGATGTGCTGGAGTGTTACTCGTTCTATTGTGCTTGCATGTTGATGCTGTTCAAACCCTGGAGGGACATCACTGTGGATTTGAAGGATCCGGAGCAGTCTTGGTCAGAGGCTTTCGACCAATTCTATGAAATGATGTTGCCCATACAACAGTCGCAAGTCAGTAACATTCAGTACTTCTATCAATGTGAACATTCAGCTCAACAACATCAAGACTCACCACACAACATCATCAAGGAGGAGGATATTGAGGCTGATGTCAATGGTACTGATGAAGACAACTTTGCCCCTCCATTGAAATGCAGAGTTACCACAGAGGACGTTAACGGAATTCTCACAGTCGAGAAAGCAAAAGCTGCTCGAATCTTTCCAATGAATGAGACATTGCCAGATGAAGTTGATGTTAGAGGTTCATCAAGAGATGGGGACCAGAACAACATGGAAATATTGATGAAGTGGAAAGGTCAATTGACACAACAAGCCTTGGAAACATGGAGAATCAACAAGGAATCTGACAGCGATAGCTTCGCAGATGTTTTTCCACTCCATGAATCATCTGCAAACTCTACTAGTTCAGTTGCCCATATGATTCGTCCAGAAGAAGTGCTTTCTGCCATCAAACCTGACATGCTCAACATTGATCAACGACATGCATATGACATCATTACATGGCATCTCGATCATACCCTAGCTGGTCACCAACCCCCCCCCCTCCACATGCTTATTACTGGCAAAGGTGGTACCAGAAAATCCAAAGTTATTCAAAGTTGCATGGAGTATTTTTGATCAAAGGGTGTCGCTAAATTGCTCATGAAATGCACATACACAGGGATAGTGGCCTCACTTATTGAAGGCAAGACATGTCATGCTGCCACAATGATATCCTGAAACAAATGCACCATGTCAGCAGTGGTGAAAGTCAAATTACAGCAAATGTGGCACCTTGTCGAGTACCTCATAATCAATGAATTCTCAATGCTGAGCAAAACTTTCCTTGTGAAACTTTCCTGTAACATCGCCATCGGAAAGACAGGAATGGATCGGCCAGCTTCAGTGAATGCATCGTTCGGAGGAATCAGCATTATCTTGCCAGGGGATCAACATCAATTTCCTCCTGTAGCATGTGCAGCATGGAAGGCATTGTACATTCCAACCAATAGCGAATTTGACTCTACATTGTGTCAGGTGGGACGGACAATATATGAGGAGTTTCTGATGGTCATCAGTCTCAAACAGCAGATGAGAGTGTCAGATCCTGTTTGGCTGGACTTTCTACAACATCTTCATATTGGTCAGGTGTAACACCATCATCTCACAATGTTATGGGGTCTAGTCTTAGATGCTGCAACTTGTCCTGACACCGATTTCTCATCCACTCTATGGAAGGAAGCAGTTCTCATTACATCCAGACATGGAGTCCGGCAACATTGGAACAAGTCTGTGGTGCACAAACACTGTTGTGACAACAAGACAAATCTTGTCCAATGTCACACAATGGATCAAATCAACGGTCGCCAGCCCACCTCCATAGAACAATCTGCCATTATACAGGTCACATCGAAAAGGGCCACAAATTCATCACTAAGTCTCCTGGAGACAGTCTACCTCATAATCAGCATGCAAGTCCTTGTGACCAGCAACCTTGACACCAACAACAACATCACTAATGGGATGAAAGCTACTATCACAGACATAGTTCTTCATCCTGAAAGTGCCTGTGAACGACAAGCGGACGGTGTCCACAACCTTCTCATACCACCTCTGTATATCCTTGTTAAGTTGGACTGTTATCAAGGCTCACTACTCGAAGACCTTGAACCAGGTGTGGTGCCTATTGAGGCGGTAACAACAAACATCCGATTCATGATAGTGTGTAATGGGAAGAAGAAGATGGAGACGGTGAAACAGACTCAGTTTCCAATCACCCCCACATATGCCTGTATGGACTATCGATTGCAAGGACAGACGATCCCCACAGCAATTGTAGATCTCGCTACACCACCAATAGGAGGTCTGAACCTCTTTAATCTTTATGTCACCCTTTCATGAAGTCAGGGCAGAGAAACAATCTGTTTGCTATGCAACTTTGATGAGCAGTTCTTCATGGCAAACCACTCATTAGATCTCATACAAGAGGATGACTGTCAGAGATATCTGGATGCAAGCACAAAAGAATGGTGGGAGAAGATGCAATGATAGATTGCTAGTGACAATTCATAGTAAATGTTAGTTACAGAATGATAATCACTGAAATGATTACAAGCAACACTGTTCATGCAAAATGACTAACGACCAAATGAGCTCATGGAGAGTATGGCTGCTATAAGACACAGAAATGAATGCCACAGTCTCAAGAAGATTGTCCAAGTCACCTGGAAACCTTTAAAACAATGACCAATTTTAAATCAAGAAACTGCACAAAATGACTTACCGACCATACTGAGTGTAAAAGACACTGGAAAAGACATGCAAAACAGTAGCACACAGTCTATGTTCATCCAAACTAGCCATAAGCACGAAACAATCTGGCAAATTGGCGAACAGATTCACTGCAAATGCCACCAAAATGTCAAATAGAACCTCCTGATCTACACAATCTCTTACATTGTTTGATTTCAAGAGGATGCAGTGCATCCAAAGGGATGTCAGTGAGGTGCAATAATGAAAAATGCACAGAAATGTCAGAACAACGTTCAACTGAAAGCTTTACACATGAACCACAAGGGAACCTGACAAGATATCACTTACCTAACAAAAAAAAAGGATGGCATGACATGGGGAAAGAGCAACCATGAGAGAAGAGCAACCCCTATTCAGGACACATGAATAGTCTTGGTAATGATCCACATGAAAACACCACCTATTACTCCCAATGAGTCAGCCTTATTAGCCACAGTCCAAAGTGGTACAGTAAACTATAGTTAGGCTGCTTACCTCACCTTTTGCCCACACCAGCAATAAATCCCGCCCCAAATTCAAAGATACTTGATAGTACTGAGATACAGCTAATTGGTAGGTATAGCTCAGCACAGCTTGGCACGGCAGTTGGGACCATTATGGTTACTAATTCACACTCTTCCGGTGCCTCCTGCTGTGGCTCATATTGCCACCACAGCCCCCCACTACCTTCCCACGCCCCTTCCTCTGCTCCCTTATCGTTGTCGTTGTCATCGGCCACCACCCCAGCATTGTGCTCGCTGTTGGCAATGTCTCTGACCCCCTGCTCTTTGCTCAACACCACTTGCTCATTCTATGGCATTCTCGATGCTGCCTCGCACCACTTTTTTCCTTCAACTTTTGTCCTCCATTGTCATTGTCGTCCACTGCCGCGTCCACTGCCATCTCAACGCCATGCTTGGTGTCGGGGACGTCCCCAGCTACCTTCCCCATTGCTTCAACACCTCCTGCCTGTTCTGCGTGTTTTTCACCTGCCTTGTGTCTGCCATGTTGTTGTCCAGCAGACCGCCTTGCCTTTCAAGCTGCTCATTCTTTATTGATGTTCTGGCCATGCGCTTGCCATTGGGATGTTCCTGACTACTCTCCCATCCCATCAATACCCATCTCTGGTCCTGCAACGTTATCAACCGCCTTATGCCCACCATTTTGTCGTGTAGTGAAGCTCCTTCGTCAATTCAGCTATTCGTTGTCTGTGATATCACCATTGCCTCGTCCTGATTTTTTTCACATCGTCCTAGTGGCCTACCAAGCCACCCTTTCTGTGTTTGTCATGATTTGCTCAGTATGTATCACAGTACTACATCTTGCTTGGTACTGAAATTACTAGCAGTCAACTTCGGTGTTCACATGTATGTATTACTCAACATGGATTGTAAATAGGGTTATCTAAGACAGGCTTGCAGCGGCTCCATCAAATCCTGTGATCATCACAGCTAGATCATCCATGAGCTCTGAATGTCTGCTCTCAGTCGAGCTGGTGTTGGCAGCATTAGTGGCAGCTGCGCTGGCAGTCCATGTGTCAGGGTTGGCGCTAGTGGTGGCGCTAGTGGTGGCGCTTCCCTGGACAGATGTTGAGTCATCGTTTGCTTGCCATGAGATTTCAGCATGGGTGCTGTCGGCTCGACTTTCATTGTTCTGGCCAGTATTCTCATTACCTTCGCCACCCTGGTTCTCATTCCTGCTGTTCCTGCTGTTCCCGATACCATCGCCATTCTTATTACCCTCAGCATTGGTGCCACCCCTGCCGTTCTCATTACCCTCGCCACTATTCCTGTTGTCTCCATCCTCGTCATCCTTGTCGTTGATGATTGCTGCACTTTTGTGCTTCTTTCAGCTGCAGTTATCAGAGGATTGCCAGATGCGCTTTTTACCTTTATTGGAGCGTGTCCAATGTGAAGGCTGTTCAATCTCTCCATTTTCCAATTGCTCATTCCTTTTTCGTTGAAGATCCTCTAACTCTGTGTCTGATAGCTCCTTCCAGCAAGTTGTCCCCATCTCCCACTTTCGTAACAAGGTCTCGAGCTGCAATAACGAGCTAGAAGCACTGCTCAGGTTTGCAAATGGAATACTGCCTGGCCAGCCTTCTATTGCAACCCGGTAGCAAGCAACAATGTTACAGAAATATTGCATCCATTGCATCTTCGCCTGGGGATCATGGGTGATTTTGCCTAAGGTAAAAATAAATTATTAATAACCTCACTTGCCAAAATAATTGATACACACGAAGTTTGCGGTTGATGATGTCATGAATTGCTGTGCGCAGATTCAACACACGCTGCTGATGATTCTGGGCTGCCCCTAGATTATATTTAATCCCTTGTGTTCGGCAGAGAAGAGGAAGACTACCTTTGATGCCCTGTACTGCAAACCCCTCCACTTTTGTAATGAAGTCTTGCGTGTCCAGTCCCATAACTGAGCCCATGAAGTCTGAGACCCCGTCAGTTGCAAAGGCCATATCCTGAAGCAGAAGATCAGTTGATCCGTGTACCATGAACAGTAGAGCCTTGACACCCGTGCAGAACTTGAGATTATGAAGCTAGAAAGATTGCTGAGTTGAGTAGCGACAGCAATTACATAGCGTGAACTCAAACACACCTCGTTTTTGATTGTCTTCATCATATGGATAATATCGTTCACTTTTGATTTCGTTGTGATGCGGACACCAGTCGCCTTTGCCTGCCTGAACTCACTGAACTCTCTTATGAGTTCCTCCTTCTGCTCTGATGAGAGTCCATGATATTCCAGGCAATTCATCTTCACCAGGTTGGCCAACACGTCCCTGCCTGTGGCTGCTGGAACGGCATAAAATATTGTATTGTACCCATAGCAGAAAAATATATACATACCATTTTCATCAGTGCCATTCGTGATGCTGTTGCCGTGTTGCTTCTTCCAGCAAAATGTGTTCCAAGCATTGATTTTGTTTTGCCTAGAGTAGAACTTTGCGTGGCCGAAATACAGTTCGTTCTGAATGCGACAGACACTCTTGTGATGTTTCAAAGCAAGCGTTGTCACGGTCTCGCCCAGTGACCTCCATGTGTCCTGCAGATCCTTCTGAAAGTGTTCGGCCTTACCATGCCGGTCTAATCATAGTGCAGCATGAGCCTCTGCACTGAGAATAACCTTGGGGCGTGGGCACACTTTGGGCTGAACGCGTCACGTTGTATTCAACTTAGACACAAGGTAGACATATGAGGCCATCCTAAAGTGAGGGATGGACGAGGGGTGCTCTCAACTGAAGCAGTGGACTGATATTTAATGGTCAGAAGAGGGGGGGATGGCGCATTGCCCACACAGGGCAGCGGAGTGATATTTATGGTTAAAATGGCAGGGTAAAAAAATCACATATATTCGGCACCTAGAAACAGTCAGGGAAGGGATAGAACGGAGGGACTAGAGAAATAACATGACTAAAATGTACACCACACACAACAGGGCCATGACACCGACAATTTGGAGAAAGATGCTCAAGATTGAGATCTTCGGTTTCTGTGACATTCGTTAGAACATGAGAGTTGCATATGAATTAGAAAAACATACCGATGTCATGGAAACCTCTGGGGCGCCTCTGAGATCGGCTGAGAGTGCACGAGACAGACTTGATGCTTGCTCGTATGTTAAACTCCACGGCGCAGCCCTCAGAATGCTCTTCCAGTGGCTGCTGCGCACGGTCCCAACTAAAGAATGCAAGCGAGGAAGGGTTTCATCACCAAGTTGAAAGCGGTCAAGTACAGCATCGGAGTTTGGCCCAAGGCTAATCAATGGTGGTCTATTCAGTGGCAAGGGGCTGGGAGAAACAACAAGGGGAATAGAGTTCGGAATTTTTTCATTGGCCAAGAAAGCATCTGCAGGGCGGGGTTTACAAACAGAGTGCTGGTGAACAGAGGTGGGCATGTCAGGAGACAGAGCCTTGTTTGCACTGGGCATGAGGATAGCAGATTCACAGATCACAGCAGAGGCCAACAGGTGCCGCATGTCATCAGATGCAGCAGGTTTCACATTCTCACCAAGTGCAGTGCATTGGATACATGCAACTACCCCACTCATCAAAGGGAGGTGCTTCAGGCCATTGAGACTGATAGGCTGAGTGAGCACTATACCTGTGTCAGTAATTTTCTTGTGTTGCACCTAGCCTGTACATACAGCATGGTTTGGGGCCATTGATAGATTTGATTTTGCACCGTTGAATGAAGCGCTGAAGGTGAGGAACCACAAACTCCTGACAAAAGGCTTGGACAAGTACAGCCATGTTGCCACTGACGCGCTCGTTTCGAACGAGCTCGCAGGGCATAACATAGACATCAACCATTACATTTTCTGCAGTGAGGTTGGACAGCACATTGAAACCTGGACACCTGATTAGAAGCAATATTCCTCCATCCAAACAGTCATGCATAGTGATCTAGCAAGCGATGTGAGGCGCGTACTGTATAACATGAAAAAATATAGATCTTACTGCATCAAAAACGTCACTGAGTGAGTCTTCGACCAGTTGTGACCTGCTGAGTTCTTTGTACTCAGTTTGCTCGACAGAGTTGAACAGCATGTAAGTAGGGTGGAGGCCACCTGGCATTTTTGTATGGTAGTGTGCCCTGTCTTGATGTGCCCCGTGTCAAAGAAGTGCTTGAATCACCGCTTTACATTGGTTACTGCTGAAACCTTGCACAAATGGTGTGGAATACATAGCGGCCATTTTCAGGAGTGTGAACTGATTTTGCTCATCGAGTGTGGGGGTCTCATCACCTTCAGAACCGACGTGGTGCAAGGCCATGATGGTGGCGTTGGTGGAGGTTACAAGCAGCATGTACTGGGTGAAGCACGCTAAACGAGTAACCACCTAAGCTACCAACGTAAGATGTATTACTGCCGCGTTTGTGAATGACTGAGACCCTTACCAGCCTACTCTTGAGGCTCAACATTTGCTCACTATTGATGAGTGTGTCAAGCCACAGTACATGGCATAATGTATGGGCTGTCATTTCTTCACGAGTTGGACTCTTCAGTGTTTGACTTCAGTGTTTGACTTCAGCGTTCGTGGCACATCATCGAATCGATTGTATCAATCAATGGCATGGCTGCCTCATTTCCTTATTTGGATCACCACTGCAAGCTATCTCATGTACACTAGTATTGCGGTGCAAAAAAAAAACATTCATACAATCAACATACTAAGTACACAAGGATCAATCTACAATATTTTGCAAAAAATCGGCCATGTTCTGAACTCCTGCTACATTTTCCTCATCCTCCCAAAGGTCGTCATCTCCTGGCTCATTGATATAAAGGCGGAAAATCTCGTTAAAGGCTGGGTATGGTTCTAAGAAGATCATAAATTAGACAGACGGTGAACGGCAAAAGGTAGCACCTACCTGGCATGGGTGCTTCATCTTGGGGATCAGTGGTCATATCAGCCACATTGGTCGCATCAGGTACGGTTATATCCTGGTCGACCAAAGTCAGTGTTGTCCTGCCCTCAGTGGGGTGGAATGCTTTCATGCATGTTCCCGGAATCCATCTAGTCAGTCTGTATTGCTTCTCAATGATGTTCAAACTGTTATGCTTGGCCCGGGTAGGGACGAGCGTAGCCCTAAAGAGCCAGTTTTCAAGGCGGTGAGTTCGGAGGTGGACTGGGAGGTCCAAAGGTTCGTAGGAAGCCTGTCACATAGACGACTGGCCAAGGGTTCAAGGTGACAATGATGGCTTTATAATTAGGGAGGTCAAGACTAAGGTACATGGATGTGAAGGTACGGTTTAAATAGGTATACTAGCTGAGCACAGACCAAGCCATAGATGGCAAGAGGAGGGCAAAGGGGAGGTCTGGGTGGAGGGCTATGGTCAAGGGTAAATGTGGTCTAGAAGACCGGGCGAAGGGCGAAGACTAGAATGGTTAAATGTAAACATATATGGTTAAATGGTGATCTGGTAGATCGGGACGAAGGACAAATGTACTAAGTAAAGGGTGGTCTAGATGACCAGGTCGAAGGGTGAATGTACTGTACAAGGTAATGGACAAGGTAATGGGGATTCCCCATATAAATGAGAATGCTCGGAGAGGTACGAGCGGGCGAGGATGAGGAAGGACAAAGAAATAAAAGGAAAAGGAATAGGGGTAGGCATACCCCGGATGAATCGTAACACAAACGATGCATATGCACTGTGTTCACCATGGCACGGTGCCAGTGGAGACACTCCAGTTCACATGCTAGCTGCAGTTCAGGGTCGTGGAGGTCTGTGACAGTCTCAGATATTTCCCGCTCTTCATCATGTATAGCTGTTCGCAGACATCGAATTTTGACATTCAGTCTCACAATCTCTTCTTTGGCACGACACAACTTGAAGAACTTATCTGTAGCCTTGCGTACAGCTGGCTTGGCCCAAACATGTTGTTGAATGTCATCTTGTGAGTGTCAGAGCAGATCAAATTCTCCTAAAAATGTATACACGGTGATGTCCTTCCATGAGATTTTGGGACGCAAGGGAGTGAGCAGGTCCACTTGCATGTTGTACCATGTGATTGCTTTCCGGATAGCTTCAGATCTTTGTTGAAGACCTTTACTGATCTTCTGGTGAAGCTTGTAACCTACAGTCCTTGTTAGTGAGGACAATTATGAAACAAGGGGGGATTACTCACCTATCCCTGACATAGCAAGCTTGGAAAGTTCAAAGAGGCACATTACGACCAGCCGCTCGAGTTCACCTAACGCCTCATGATATTTGCCCAGGGTTGCTTCTTCTTTGTAGCGCCTGTATTCGTCACCACCAACTTCCCAGCCTGATTCAAGGCTGAGCTGTCCCTGGATATGCGCGGCTAGTGCTTGTGTGTTTTGCAGGCTCGTGTACGCAAGGTCAATGCGACTATGAGCCTGGTTGATCACAGACATAATTGCATGAAGTCCACCATCAATAACCCTGCTTAGGGCCCCATTTGCAGCTTCATGGGCAGCATTCCATTCGGATCTAGTGATTATATTACTGTGTGCTGGTCATGGTGAGTCAAGAAAAAAATACCTACTTCCTTTCTTCAAGCTCGTCGAGTACTTGCACATAGCGAATTTTCATTCGATCTTGTGGTGGCAGCGCCTTGAGAGATATGAGATATGCATGTTCCTCAGCAAGGAAACGCGGAAAATTGTCGTCAGTGAGATTTAATTCAGCCTTAAGAATGGTGAGTTCGTTACTAAGCTTGCAAACCAACTCTGTCACATCTTTGTAATGGTTCTGAATAAAACGCACTATATTAGATTGCGATCAATAAAAGGAACGATGGATAAAAATGTCATACTAAGCGCTTCATATTTGTCTTCATTCCAGAAAGTGAAATGCTCTTCAATTGCTTGGTGCCAATGGAACTGTGTGGCATGGCATGTGCCTCAGGCCAGCTCATTGGATGCTGAGAAAATGTGTTCGCAACCTTCGCCCTCCGTGTTGCCTGTACCTTCAATATATCTTGGATGCCAGTCCAGCTGGCACAAGCGGTTGTGCGTGTGGCCATGGAAGGCACTGACCATGAATCATAAATGGAGTGCTTGTGCTCTTGGTCCAATGCTGCTGTTGCTCAGTGTTTTTGCAAATGCACAGCCAATGTCATAGGCGCAGCCACCATTGGGACCATAAACTGAAATGAGGCAGTTGATGATTGCAAGCAGGTATTTGGCCCTGAACGCTGTCAGTATTGCTAGAAATTACATGGTGACTCGACACTTACAGCTCGCCACTCTTGATCATATCACAAGCTAAGAGCACGAGGCGATGCTGGCACATTGTGAGAAAGATTCCGGATTCCTCAAACACGGCGAATGTCTTTTTCTGCACATCTGGTCAAGCATTTTGCCAGCAATCAACACAGTTGAAGGGACTGGTCCTGTCAGACGTGCCAGCATCCCAATCATCATAGGACATTTCGGTATCTGGACCACCAGGCAGTGTTTGGATCTCCATGGTTAAATTAGTTAGACATAACAAGGCAGGTAGATGAAATGAACCCGTGTCGCTTTGACTTCGTATTGAAATTTGTTGACTTCGTCATTACTCAATCAGTAGCTTGATCTTGCAGCATGGAGATCTTCTCGCGGGATCTTGCCATATACTGTTGTATCCCATCGTTTCAGGCTGTTGTTTCCATCAACGGAAACCAGCCAGTCAAATGGAAGCTTTGGCTCATCCTCCAGACAGTAAAAGCAGGCTGGACACTCATTCTGAAGTCTCCATTCCTGACCATCGTGGTTCAGGACCTCGCAAATATGTTTGTCAACACGATGAGTAATTTCCAGGTACATATCATAAGCATCTGACAGTTGGTTGAAAAGGTGCGGGCGATAGGGTACCTAATTTGGATTTAGTAAACCTTCTTCAAATTTGGACAGGTGACTTACATGATGAAGATAACACAACACTTTGCATAAAGCATGAATACTGAAATGTGGACATGTGCGATGGGTTTGCCAAAATAGCGCAAGGGTCCGAATAGAAATGGCGACAGTTGGATAGACTGGCAAGCAGCCTAGATATCCATGGGAAATAAGGTTTTCATTCGGAAAGGTATGATGAGGACAAGCGACAAGCATTGCCTTATGTCTGGCTGAACGGAGGGCGAATAAGAACCAGATGCAAAGGCTCAGTTACATGAACGACTGACTGAAGATATCAACAAGCTCTATGTCACCAAGAGTGCCCGAAGGGTCAGCTGCTGCTCCTTGGGTTGCTTCGTTAGGGACCTCATCTGGAAAGCCATCACCAGAATCACGTGAACGATAGTCAAGGTAGGCATCGACAAGCTGGGGCATCTGCGCTTCCCAATGACTGGTTTGCAGCTCAATGCTATCCCTATGATCGCAAGTGTCTGCTGAATGCCTGAGGCTGCATTAACAGAGGACAAACGGAGCACAAAAAGCAACAAACCATCCAAAAACGTGTGTGGAAAGACCAGAGAACTCATCATGTTCATCATCGGTCTTGTAATCAGAGTCTGGGCTAGTGTATGGTATAGGTTCATCATAGTGAATGTCCATGCCTTGGTCTTCAAACATCTGGTCCACAGCTTCCTGATCCTCACAAGGCAATGCTTGAATGTTTTGAGTTAATACAGCAGTCTCAATGGCAGACTAAGAATACTTACCTTGAAGCTCCACAATATGCTGATCACTGATGGCATGCAGGCAATCTGCTTGTCATCCTGCATGCAGCATCTGTTTGTACTGAGCGCCTCCCCTGAACCCATGAATAGCCACCAACTTGGAAAGCCCTCAGTATCCTTTTGAGCTGTGGTGAAGCATGTTCAGGGCAGCAGAGAATGAATGGCTTGAAAGGCAAGGCGGTCTGCTGGATGACAACGTGGCAGACACGAGGCAGGTGAAAAACACGCAGAACAGGCAGGAGGCATTGAAGCAATGGGGAAGGTAGCTGGGGACGTCCCTGACACCAAGCATGGCATTGAGACGGCAGTGGACGTGGCAGTGGACGATGATGATGATGGAGGACAAAAGTTGAAGGAAAAAAGTGGCGCTAGGCAGTGTCGAGAATGCCATAGAATGAGCAAGTGGTGTTGAGCAAAGAGCGGGGGGTCGGAGACATTGCCAACAGTGAGCACGATGCTGGGGTGGTGGCCGACAACAACAACAACAATAAGGGAGCAGAGGAAGGGGCGTGGGAAGGTAGTGGGGGGCTGTGGTGGCAATACGAGCCACAGCAGAAGGCACCGGTAGGCAGTAGCAGGGGTATGCCATACCCGCCCGGGTCCCGGGTCCGGGTATCATGTGGGTCAGGGTGCGGGTATGACTTTCAGCCACCCGCACCCTTACCTGCACCCTGGCTGAGGGTGTTCATACCCAAGGCTTTACCTGTACCCGCGCAGTGAGTTTATTACCCAATATAGTAAGTCGCGGCTCGCTTATTTTTTTTTCAACCACCTCACCCAACGCTCTCAAGATCTCACCCTCACTGGCACACTCAAGGCTCGACCTCGCCCCAAGTCGCCCTCCTCATCCATGTCCTCACCCAACCCTCACTCCACCCTCAACCGACAACAACAACAACGAACCAAGCAACAGAGACGACGATGTGAACGATGCAGCTGTCCTCGCCCTCGCCCCACCCTCACCTCACTCTCTCTCTCAACGACGACGACAAGGAACATCAGCAAACCAACCTGTTCGATTAGCTGACACCACAGAATGTTAGCATTGCCTAGCCAAGACACCGGCTGCACCATTCTAGGGTAGACTGTCACACCTAGGTGCAACACAGTGTTTTGATGGCAATCTCGGCAAAGCCAAGCACGTGCTACACACTGTCCTCGTCTGTCCCAGAGTAGCACAAAATGTAATGTTCATTGCTAAAATGCAGGCTGTGA
>JBBPQN010000486.1:0-15313 GCA_038092575.1 Boletus subluridellus
AGTCTCCTTCACTAACTGGAGTGAAGCTTTGATGATGTTGTCCCACACTGCTGGTGGGATTTGTTCAATACTCTGCATAAAGCATGCGGTTTCATGACCCCAGAAATCCTTCTTGAACATTTCACCCAAAATGTTCGCCTTCCATTTCTCATTCCCAATCTTCTTCTTCTTACCCTTTCCAATTGGAGGGATGACCTCGAAGGTGAGAGCCTTATCACGAAGTAAAATGAACGTTCATTTCACCTGTAGCACTTTTAGTACATTCTCTGAGAGGAATGGCAATGAAAAGCATACCGCAGCGCCAGCTAATGAAAGCACCACTTTCGGATAGCCATGTTTGTTGTCTTTCAGCCCTGTCTCAATTGGGATATCCATAGTGCCTTGAATAAAATGCATGTGTGCCGCAAATGTTTGTAGTATGAAGCAGGATTTCCACATCCCTTTATAGTCCTATAAAATGGAGTTAGTACGTTAGCGGCCTGAGATGTAGTGTGGAAGCGGAGGCGTGTGTTCGGTCATGATGATGGTACTTGCCTTCACAGTTTCACCCATCACATCCTTGAACAAAAAATGGTTGCCTTCTAGCCAGAACGTTGCTAGCTCAGATTGTCTTTCCAGAGTGTTGAACCTTTCATTAGAGTTGATCAGGCTGTGAATCATTGTGATACTCACCGACACAAATCCTCCTCGCCACTCTGTGATCCTCTGAGTAGCCTGTCGTGGGAGCATGAATCTGTATGCGTGTACTATACAAGACTGCACTGGTACTTATGACAGTGTGGATTGGGCCATCATTTTGAATGGTAGTGGGGATCTTGGCTTTGTAAATGACATTCCACAATAACTGTAAGACTTCAACCTCAGCTGAGCTTTTTGTACCCCAGCATGTATTCAGCATTCCGATCCACTTCGCATAAGCCAGAATTAAGGTACCATGCCATTTGTTATTGGTCATTGTGCCCTGAGGGATGTGGGAGTTGTTGTACTTCACTCTCTTTGTAGAGCTTTCAACAGCATTTCCATCCTGGACTGAGAAAGGCTTTCTTTGTGAGCACTTTGAGGAAGGTGTGTCGCTGTGATCAGCAGCTTGGACCTAAATACGATTCTATCATTCTAGAAACCTCTGTAGTAAGTCACTTACAGTCATTGCCCATTTCCGACCTGTGAGTGTAGTGGTGGAAGTGTCAATAACTATCGGCTCATCGTTATCATCAGAGAAATCAACCATGGCATCCACAGGAGTATCAACAGGCTCAGCTTTGACGGACATGGGAGTGGCCCTCAGTTTCTGGGTAAATGGGGGTTGGCCATAATTGAAATCTTTGTCTAGGTGTCTTACAGTTGTTCCCTCTTTCTGACCTGCGAGTGTAGCGGTGGGAGCAGCAGGAGTGTCAATAATTATCGGCTCATCGTTATCGTCAGAGAAATCAACTTGAACCATGGTGTCCATGGGAGTATCGATGGGCTCAGCTTTGACAGGTGTGGGAGTGGCCCTTGGCTTCTGGGTGAATGGCAGTTGGCTATAATCAATATCTTTATCTTATGTTGAATTTTACTTGTATATCTCGTTGGGTGATCGCAACACCATGACATACCTTGGTCTGAGATATCTGCAGATTCATGGTAGGGGGCTTGCCAAAGCTGATGAATGCGTGTGCAGCTTCACATTCTACAGTATCATCGTTATCCAACAGGACCGCAGGAGGTTCATCTTCGGCACTGGCACTGAAAGGAGTTGGTGAACAACTTGGTGGGGGTTTAGTTGGAGCTGAAGAGCAAGCTGTTGTCGATGCTGCTGTTGGGTTGCTTAAGAGCGTACTGCTGGCAACGTTCGAAGAACTTGTGATTCGTGGTGATGACCATTTTGGCTTGCCATTTTTATCCACCACATCAGTCAACCACTCATTTATATAGCCCAAAAAAACTTCTTTGGGATCATCTTGATAATCACTGATGAGGTTCCAGAAAAAAAGCGTGGGTTCGGTCATTAACAACATGATGAATGTTAAAGGAAAGTACAAACTGATTTGTTATCTTTGATCCATGTGTATCCGTTGACGACCCGGAATCAGCCTGGTGGGATTCTTGATGCAAGGTGTTTACTGCATCATGATGCATCATTTTTCTTGGCTCCTTCCTCAGCCACACTGGCACTGGCTCCCCCTCACTCCTTTGTCCTTTGTCTGTTGTCATTGTCGCCAATACTGAAACCTCAGCCCCCATGGAGTTGTTGGGAGGGTTTTCATCCTCAGTTTGAGCTGGTGCTGTTGATGGTTGACCCTTTGAGATAGGTGGTACCGGTTGAGGTTGTGGTCACAGTTGTGATCCTGCAGCAGCTTTTACCTTGACCTTTTGTAATGCTAGCCTATCTTGGATTCTGGCAATGCGTTTGTTCCCAGCTCGACGCCCTTCCTCAGCCTTCTGGCGCTCCTCCTTGAGATGCTGCCTGTCAGCCTCCATTTCGGCTTTGGTGCGGCGTTTGCGTTTCATGTTGAGCAAAGGTAGAGTGATGCGCTTGGTGGCATTCTCTTTTCAGGTCGTGACCATCGTCAGCCTCAAGAACAAAGAGACAGCAGGACAGTGGAAAGGGTGAGCAAGTGACACTGGAATTTCTGGTTGGGATGGGCCACAAGAAAAATGCGTTGCACTTGTCAGTCACTGTATTTACAATTCGTGCCATAATACTAACTCTATATGATTTTTCCACATGAAGCTTGCTCCAGGCCTGACATTGTCGAGTATAACATAACTGGTGACTTGTCCAATGCCTCACACCCATTGATTGTTCACCACCTCTAGGCTTCCTTGCCTGTACCCTGGGTGCCACCAGCTGCTGAAAAACAAATCCGCTCTCACTCAACACCAATGCTCTGCACATCAACATTCCTTCCACATTTCAAAGCCAGGTCAGCCTCATGATGGACACAATGGAGCTGCAAACAATCAACAATTTTTTACTTGGGATCATCACTTACTGTTAGACGGTAGTAGCTTGTCATTGCTTCTTCCTTCCTGTTGTTGACTTTGGATACTAGGATGCATCTGTAACAAAGCCGGGGAATTTATTGATCCAGCCACACCCCTGCCTCTGCCTCCTGTGCAATCCAATGACAACTGGACACCTTATTACAACCAGCTGGAGTTCAAGACTGCCCACTTTCTATTCACACGGGAAGAGATGTCAGCAAAGAAAATCGACACATTACTCCACCTCTGGGGAGTCTCATTAGCCGTTCATGGTGATGCACCCCCCTTCGCTGACCATTGCAATCTATACAAGACCATTGATGCGACGCCACTTGGTAATGTGTCATGGAGTAGCCATTGTATCAGTTAGAGCCAGTTCGGGAGCTGGATCATGGGCAAAAACATAGGATCCAAGTTGAGGTTTGTTCGCTGCACATGATGGTTGCTGAGATGCCAGCCAGTGGCATGCCGCACGGCAAGCCATGGCCTCAAACACAGGATCATCTCCATTGTTATATCCCCTCAATTCCCCACCTTTCCCTCAGCTATGCCCCCTTGCAGGTCACCGCGCACATCCCCCTGTACATCACCAAAGGGAAAAAGCAAAGAATTAACCACCCCAGTGTCATGGTCTAATCAAGACATCAATATCCTACTTGATCTTGTCCTGAAGGAAAAGGCGATGGCTGGCGATGGCTTGAACTTCAGTGCACCATTCTGGAATGGTGTATCATCTGCCCTCCCACAGCCTGCTAAGGGGGCTGCTAAAACCGCCAAGGCTTGTAAAGAAAAGTGGAACCATGTATGTTTTTTTTCCAGCCATAGTGTGGACTGATATTTGATCTCAAAACAGCTCAGAAAAACATACGCTATTGTACACAAGATTTGCAACACCTCTGGGCTGGCATACTTGTTAGAACATGGAGGGAATATCAGTATCGCGGATGAAACTGTATGGAATGACTTTGTCAAGGTACGTGCCATAACACAAACAGTTGGGGATTGATAGATATTGACAAGTGCTTTTGTTAGCAAAACCCGGGGGTGAGCACATTTAAAAATAGGGGTTGGCCCTTTTACAACAAGATGAAACTTGTCATGCCGTCGAAGAAGAAGGGTGGCAACGTTTTTCGTGCGATGGGACTTCAAGCACAAGGTAGCTCCTCCACCAGCAAGAAAAAGGGTTCTGTCAGTTCAGATAGTGAGGGTGACACCAGGATGCAAAATTTATTCAGGCATGTCGAAGATGTCGAAATGCGTCCTGCAAGTCCCTTGCACAAAGCTACTGGTCAGCTACCTGATCAGTCCACGACCAACCTGTCCTCTTTGCCCAGTGAATCATCAAGCGGCCCTTTGATTCCTTCCGCATCCATGCCATTTCAAATCCCTCCCTCCGTTCCTTCATCGTACAGCAGCTCACTTGCAAGTTCTATCAAGCCTTCGTCTAGTGTATCTGCCAGAATGGAATGCACTAACAAGCGCAAAGCAGACAAAGACCTCAACGATGTTTCCATTGTATCAACACCTATCTCTGTTGTCTCCTCCGCCACAACTGGGGGGTCAGCGAGTCGGAAACGCCATACTAAGGCCGCAGCACTCAAAGGCATCACAGATGAACTTTCATCTATCAACTCCCACATGGCATGTGGCAACATGCTCCTTGATCGCATGGGCCCTTCAATCACAAGCCAAACGAAGGTTGATGGAGTACAATCAGCCGTGACAAGGAGAAGCAATGCAACTAGCACATTGCTTGAGCTGGAGGAGCTGTCAGCCAAAGACATGGTTACAATATTGGACCTATTTCAAGTGGATGTCACCTGTGCTGACATGTATCTAGTCCTTGCAAAGAATGCCAGTGCCAATGCTACCATCCGTCACACCTGGTTGGCAAAGAGGCTTGATGAGGCACGTGCAACAACGAATCATCTGGGAGATTGACATTGTATCAGGGACACTGTGACATTACTATATGTCATACCTTTGTTTCATGCTCCATATGCTCTCAGTTGTACTTTGTTACCCATGCAATGAATGGCCTGGCTTCGAATGACATGAAAAGCTTGGAGATTGTACCATAGAGTTGAATACATTGTCAATTGTTACAGGATGCCCCTGCACTCTCGCTCTGCTCGCTCTTCAAGGTAACTAACCCATAGATCAGCTGCAATTCCATCCCATATTACTCCCATCTGGTCACATTGGGCACTGGTGGGGACACCATCTGCAAGATCGCCAAGAATTTCTGGATTGCCGATGAGGTGAGCATCCTTCGCCTTCCTCTCCATGTCCGAAAACTCTTCAGGGTCCCATTCAAGTATGATGTTGTGCAAGCAGCCCAACGCTGGTGGGAGGCGAGACTGAACCTTCATAGAATATTCAGGCAGGATAATGAGAATACGAAAACAGTGTTTGAGAACACTGATGATACACTCAACCACATTTCGTAGTTGAGCATGCCACAGATTGAAATATTCCTTTGCTGTTACAGGCCTAGTAATAATAAGAAAATTTCTAATTAAACAGAAAAGAGTGCTTGTGCTTACAGTAGCTGCGCCCTACCCCACTCAGCTAGGTGATATTGCTGTCCTCAATATGGCATGAGGAGTTCAGGACAACTTGGAAAGCCGGCATCAGTGAGGTAGTATTTGCCAGGGGGGATGGTCAGATCAACACGACGTGCGTCATGGTAAATGGTAGAGTCTGCTGCTGAGCCCTCCCAACCACTGAGGATATATGTAAACTTGAGGGAAAAAGAACAACAGATGACACAATTTTGGGAGATAAACCCCTTCCGATTGCGTGATGCATCCCTTTCAGAAGCAGAGGGACAGCATGTGATGTGCATCCCATCAATTGCACCAATTGCGTTATGAAAAAAGTGTATAATTTGGGGTTGTCAAGTATTTCAGGAGGATTGGGGCCGTCAGCACATGGCAGGCATATGTATTTGTTGTAGATGTCAGGGTGGGTGAGCGCATCAAGCATCTTTCTGAAATACCTGCATTCCGATTAATGGGATCAACAACAAAAAAGGGGGGGAAGCACATACCTCGATATTGTTTTGTTGCACCGCTGAAAACACTCACCAATATGCCTGATAGACAGGCCAGTAACACAGCTGTACAGGAATATACTGAGTTGTTCTTCAAGACTGACGTTTTTTGAGTGCGTGTAGCCGACAGCTTGTAGCTCCATGATAAGCTGCTTGAAGATATGCTTGTGAACGCCGAGCTCTGTGCGGATCCGTTCGGGATGCCCATTCAGCAGCTCCAGGACCCAGCCGTGACCGGTAAGAATGGATGTGTGGTAGGGTATGGGACGAGAACTCTCAAAAGCGATTAAGATGGATTTTGCGACAGTCTGTACAGCACGAAGCACGAGATCGCGGATCTGGAGCTGTTGATGTATGATAATCTTGGTGAGCTCATCTGAAGTACCAGTGGCATTGTTGTCATCATCTTCGATCTCCATTGACTCATCTGAATTGAGGTTGCCATCGACCTCATCCTCATCATCAGGTATCTTGCTTGCTAGTAGGATCATGAGATGAGATTTGGTTAGTTGGAGTCTGATGCTTCAAATCACACTTGTGGGTTCAGGCTCCGCTTGAACGGGCCATCACGTGCAGTGAACAAACCTCAACTTGGATCCTATGTTTTTGCCCATGATCCAGCTCCCGAACTGGCTCTTACATGGGCGATAGAACTGGTGATACTGCTCCATGGATGGATGATTCATATGAAATCCATTTCTGAGACCCATGTAAACTCATGCAAAACATCCTTAGGAACTCAGATTTCAAGAATGAAATTGACTATGCCCCATATCACGAGTGGGAGGAGCATTCTGATGGGACATACAACCGCCGCTGGCGTGATCTTATGTTAGCAGATTGGGCCTAGAATCAAGTGGTATGTGCAGCCAGAATTCATTGTATTTTGTTCACTAATCCATGTTCAGGATATAATTACCCAAGACCCCAAGATGCACAGTTCAACTTTCATGCCAATAATCCTCGGCGGCAACAAAACAACGGTTTCCATTGCAACCAGACAGAATGACTACTATCCCCTCTACCTATCTATTGGAAACATCCACAACAATTCTGTTGTACCCACTGCAATGCTATTGTACTTGTTGGTTTCCTCACCATAGCTAAGAGTAAGTTGGTCGGCTTATTTGTGTAGTACTAGTACTAAGACTTTCCATTATCTCCTATAGCAACAAAAAGACACTCCAGTGATGCGTGTTTCCACACATTCAAGAAACAACTTTTTCATTCTTCTCTATCTAAAATCCTCGAGATGCTCAAACTGGGCATGATGAACCCAGAGGTTACAATGTGTGCGGACAGCCACTACAGAAGAGTCGTGTATGGATTGGGACCATACATCACTGACTATGAAGAACAAGCAGTCTTGGTGGATATTGTGTGGAACTGGTGTGGACAGTACATAGTTACTTTCAACCTAAGGTGCCAGTGCTTCGTCTAATCGTGCTCCATTATTTGATCTCAGGTGTCTCAGATTTCCTTGGGATCTTGATGGTAAATATGGAAGTCATACATGAGAACTCCTCAAAGCACTGATCAAAGAAGTTGACCCTGGTATGCTATGGGAGGAATGGGGAATAGTCGCAGATATAATAGTTTGTCTATTTTTACGTTGGCTTCACTTTATTGACATGTTACCCACTGGCAGCTTTTTACAAGCAACTTCCCCCATTCAGATATCCACGTGCTACTTTCCCCCAATCTCCTCCACCAACTCATCAAAGGAACATTCAAGGATCACCTCGTCAAGTGGGTATGTACTTACCTTGAAGAAACTCATGGGTCTAATCATGCAAAGGAGATTCTCAATGACATTGATAAAAGGTAATATAATTCAATGTTACTACATCTGTATGAGCTAGCTAACTGTGATATACGACAGGATTGCTGCTGCCCCACCATTTTCTGGTCTTTGCTGCTTTGCAGAAGGACAAGGCTTCTCGCAATGGACTGGCAACAATTCAAAGGTGCTTATGAAGATCTACATCAACGCCATCAAAGGTTATGTTCTGGATGATATGGTCCATACCTTCCACACTTTCCTAGAATTCTGCTACATTGCTTGCCATGACATCATCACTGAGGATACGCTCGAAGACCTTGAAGATGCTCTCAAGCACTTTCATGAATATCATGAAATCTTTGTCTCAATCAATGTCTGGTCAAATTTTGCGCTCCCCTGACAACATGCAATGAAACATTACCCCGAACTTATCCGTCTTTTCAGTGCTCCTAATGGGCTGTGCTCCTCGATCACTGAGTTGAACATATCCAGGCTGTCAAGTGACCATATCGGCATTCAAGCAAGTTCAATGCATTGAAACAGATCCTGCTCACAAATCAGAGGATAGATAAACTAGCTGCCTCACTGGTTGATTTTACCGCCCGCAGAATGCTTGTACAACCTTCCACACTGTCTCATCTTTGATATTTCGGTAAACTAATTTTTTTACTTTTAACAATTTGTTATTTTAATAATGCATCATGATAGAACAACAACACGATATGGAAAATGATGAAGCTGTGTGCGGCGACCCCAGTTCCACTGCTGGCATTGTGCAAACTGTCAGTCTGAACAGCGTTAATCAGCAGGCTGACAATGCCAATGAAGGAGAAGAGTGTAATGAAGAAGAAGGTGCTGTGGATGGAGAGCAGGTGCTGTGTGATATTCGGCTGGCCAGTACAATCTGTGAGTGTGTCTTCCTTACTGATCAAGTCTCTATTCTGAAACGCCGTAAAAAACATCATCGTGCTCGAACCGTTCCGGATCTCACCAAGGAACTCAATATCCTTGAACTTCCAACCCTCATTTGTTGTTTCCTCTATGACCAGCTACATCCCGATGGACATCAATCCTCTGCGGCTGTGCCACTGCAGCAAATGCCAGTTTACAGGGGGCATTTGGATATATTCCACTCTGCCACAGCCACCTTCTTTGCACTGAGTGACCCAAGTGGAATTGGAGTTATCCATCACGAACAGATATGAGCAACTCCATTGTGGCAACGTGCAGCTGCTCATTATGACACTGTACTTGTTGACATGGATAACAGCACCAATGGCATCAACGGCATGGACATTGCCCAAGTCCTCTGCTTTTTTTCCTTTTTGTACCTCAACAAAACCTTCCCCTGTGCGCTTGTCCACTGGTACAAGTGTATTGGCTCTCAGCCGGACAACACTACTGGGCTTTGGATGGTACGCCCCTCATTTGAAGAGGATGGATCACATGAATTATCCATCATTCATCTCAACTCCATCTTCTGTGCTGTACACCTATTACCTATATTCAGCAACTCACATCGCATCCATCCCATGGTTAATTTTGAAAACTCCCTTGACGCCTTTAAAGAATACTATGTGAACAAGTTCATTGATCACCACTCATTTGAAATTCTATCTTGAGCTTTTACTTTGTGAGTCTCTCAATTTCCATCTCTTTGCAGAACTAATCGAATCTGATAGAGCATTCCCAGTGTTGCCAAGTATTTGATTTATATTGTGTGTAGCCTGAGGTAGCAACAGCCAATGAGAACAACATGGAACCCAGCGGCACAAGGCAAGTGCCAGCACAATGCACTTGCTTGGGTCCCAACTTGAAAGATTGCTAACAAGGCCAAGTCTGCCCTTGCGCCCAAGGAAGCCAAGGTGAAAGGCAATGATATCCCTTCTGCCAAGGCAAAGTTCAACGGTGTCATTATCAAATTGAAACCACCCCCGTCCACTCGCAGCCATCAGCCGTTGTCCACCATTACCTCAACCTGGCATGTTTCCAGGGCCACCACTCAAGTATGTCCACTCGCGGATGTACAGTAAAAGAGCATCCAGCCCCAGCGCCTGTACACACCGATGATGCCATGGGTGTAGATGTCGTGCCCTCTGTGCCGCTAATGAAACCTAAAGGAGCCTACCGTCCTTCCACCGTGACCATGTCCAAAGTCATTAAGCGGGGGGTACAGCGAGCAAGACGGACTGCTTCTCATCTCAATGTCAAAACTGACACTCACGAAGAGGATGACAACCATGTGTTCAAGAAGTGGCGAACTTCATCAAATGTGCCTGATGAGGCAAAGTTGTTTGAAGAGCAGGACGAATACAAGGCCCAGGTGGCCACCTCACTCAATGAAGCTATCAATAGTGAACCAGAGGCTGATCCGAACAGTAATGAATGGGATGACCTTGACACTGAGGATGGCGATGACCCCTTGATGGTTAGCAAATACATGACTGAGATTTTTGACTACATGAAGCACGTTGAGGTAGCTGCCAGTCGCGTACACCGCCAACACCCATCTGACCCATCTCCCATAGCTCGCCATGCTCCCCAATCCTGATTACATGTCAAGTCGACCGCTTCCTGGTGTTAAAGACAGTCAAATGGAACATGTCATTTCCAAACCCAATGCACTTCCTCTGTTGCATCAGCAAGGCCGATGACTATGATGTCAAAGCTCAAACCATCGGCAAGTACCTCTTGGAGGTCGAGGCGCTTGAATGGTGGTTATTGGCCACTCCTCTGTCCTTGATGGCTGCGGCTCAGATCTGACTAGCTCGCTCAATTCTTGGTAACCATAAATAGGTGGGTACATGCCCCCATGCCTATCAAATGCTCGCTGATTCCTTTCATGAAGACTGAACCTGACACACTACTCTTCTTATACTGAGAGTGCCTTACTCCCTGCCATGAACTTGATGTTGAACTACATATTGGAACCCATATGACACGAGTCTTTTCACAGGAAGTACACCGGAAAACGCTTCTTGAAGGTAAGTCTTTTCGATGTCACCAAGTTGTTGACTCACTGGCATGTCATGTGCAGGTAAGCATCTGGGTACACAAGTGGGCACTCAAGCAATGGGAGGAAAGTATGCAGGTGTCATTGAAGGACAATCTTCCAAAACTGAAAGCTCTCTGTCAGGCTGATCTTCAATGCATGGACGCAGTGGCTGAGAACAGCGATGTTGATGGTGTTGAAGATTCGCAGCTGCGGGCCACGATAATCCTCCTCAACTCGCTTGCTTGCAACAATCTTGAAATCATTCCATCACATATCCACAGACACCCTATATCCGATTCATCCATGCGCATCCTATATCCCAACATCATGACCATGCATGCATCTGTTTATTCTTGCAACCAAGAATTTTCCTCGTCAACATCTTTCTTATTCATCACTTGTTATGTCCTATTGGCTTATGCACGCCTCCATGCAAGTCACCCACCATCTGGTGTTGTCGTTTTGTCAGTGGCTGCAGCTCTGATCTGGTTAGCTTGCTCAATTCTCGGTAACCATAAATGAGTGGGTACATGCCCCCATGCCCATTGAATGCTCGCTGATTCCTCTCATGAAGACTGTGAACCTGGCACACTACTCTTCTTATGCTGAGAATGCCCTGCTCCCTACTGTGAATTTGATGCTAATAATAGCTGAAAATGGCGATGTTGGTGGTGTCGGGGATTTGTAGCTGCGGGCTGTGATAATCCTCCTTAACCCGCTCCGTTGCTTGTGACAATCTAGGAAACTATTCCATCAGTCACACACATCCTAGTATATCCAAGCATCACAACCACACATCATCTGAATTTTCTTCGTCAGCACCTCTGAGTCCCCGTTATCTCTTATCAGCTTATGCCCACTTCCGAGTCAATCCACACGCATCCTATATCCAAACATCATGACCATGCATGCATTCATTTATCATTAATACATCTTAGCTGTCGTTAAGATTTTCTCTGTTTGTCTTAATGAATTTACATGTAGCAATTACTTAGATGACTTAAAATGACTTTGGCAACAGTGATAAAAATTCATTAAGACAGAGTGTAAGTCAGCCACCCTGACTTAATTGTCTTAGGTGACTTTGACTGTTTGCAGATGGCCAAGAAGATTTAAGTTGGTATCAAATGAAATTAAACAAGTTGGGGTTTTCCTGATGCGACAGGGAAGACATTCAGCCTTTCTGATTGGTGGGAGACTTTGAGTTTGCTGAGATTGCACTCAACAAGGGACAGATTGACCAGCTGCTGGGCCTCATCTCTCGCATAACCAATGGAAAAGCTGAAGTCACACTGAGGAATGAAGCCAATCTCCACAAGGCATATGACAATGCAGTGATAACATTGACTCCTGTGAGTATTTCCTTCGTCACAGTGTCACCTGGTCACATTTACCACTTCAGGTGTTTGCATAGTTCTCAAGACATGAGGTCACTGTGCCATACAAACAAGAGGTGAAGACCTTCGACCTCCATACTCGTTCATTGTGGGATTGGGCCCTGAATCTACTGGAAAATCCCATACTTGCCCCACACTTTGTTTGGGACACACAATGTGTCTACCACCACAATGGTGTCGAGTACCAGCGCTTCTACAGTGAGCCGTGGACAGGTGATCATTGGTGGGATATACAAGTGCATTGTCTATTATTATAATATGCTACACAACTATACATTCATGTTGATATTGTTGTTTACAAAATGTATCTACCATTGACATTATCCTGTCAATGGACTTTATAAGTCTCATCTCCTTGCTGACGTTGCAAATGCTGTCCCCTCTGCCTTCATACTGTATGCTGACAAAACAAGACTTTCATCACATGGTTCAGTAAAAGGTTATCCGGTGGTTGTGCATTGCACAAATCTTCCTGTGGACATCCACAATGGCCAAGGATTCGGGGGTGGCTGCATAGTTGACTGGTTGCCCATCGTAAGTCCTTAGACTCCAAGTTGTGCATTTAGTCTAAGTACATTAAATTCTTGTGTAATTTTAAATCCACCAGGTTCCTGCAAAGGCAAAAGAGGAAAGGAAGACAGGCTACATGAATATGAAACAAGTAGTCTGGCATGAGTCATTTCTCAAGCTACTCAAAGATGTTGCACAGTATTCAAAGACTGGATTCTGCCACACAAGTAGCTTCAACCATATTATACGTTGGTTATTTCCACTTATCCTCATACTCTCTGGAGACTATGAAGAACAGTAGGTTTCACTATGTGCTGTCTCATAGCATGTTGCTGATTCAGACATCATCATGCCCTAAATCACATTGGCATGCATAGGTGCATGATGTCATTGATATAGGGCACCAGAGTCAAATGTCCGTGTCCTGTATGTCTTGTCCCCCTAGACAAACTCTGTGATCTGTCAAAGATATTTGCACTACGAAGCATACATGAGGCTAAGGAAGGGCTTCAGGAATACAGTACAAGATCAAGAAGTCTGTTGGCAAGGCAATCCTAAAGGCCTTGGAATTATGGCCTGTGGATGTAAGTTCCTTGTGTTGCATCTTAGGCTGTGCTGCTTACATCTGGCTGGCACAGAATGTGTTTTGGATCATCACATTCTCTGACCCACAGGATATGATCAGTTTTGATCGCTTGCATACTTTGCATTGTGGCCTTTGGGGGAAGCACATGCTTGAAGATTTGAGACTCATCCTCAAGGCACTTGGGCGCCATTGTGAGACCAAGATGGAAGAACAGTAAGTCGCCATTCTAACATTCAGCCTTGTTTTCATGCTGATTTGATCAATGTGATATAGGGTCAGTGAGTTTCCTCGATGGTGTGGCTTAGCCCATTTTGAGACATTCATTCACATCACATACAGTGATGGCAACAAGATGCAAGATTTAGCTATCATAAGTGTTACATATATCTTCGGTTTTTCACAACCTTTACCAACTTTCAATACATACAGCATATTCTGTATGCTGCAATTAACATGCTAATGATCCAGGCCAATGAAACAGGATACCGGCTCCTGCAGCTGATCAGCAGCTATCTACAACTGGATAGCCTAATTGGTCTTGATGTCCACACTGAGGAAACCCTCACTGCAATTGAAGATGAGCTAGTCTCTTTTGGGGATGAACTCCAGGTCTGTGAACTACTAACAAATACTTGATTGTCTTTGACTCATACAGTAGATTATTTTCAGGCATATATTGCATGTGCCAAGAAGAGCAAAATTGGTGATCTGAAGCTCAACTGGGATTTCCCTAAGGTACATTTGTGGAAACATGTTGTATGCGACATCCGATGCAAAGGCGTTGCATGAAACTACAGCACCAGGCCCAATGAGGGGATGCACAGTCCACTGAAAACTGCTTACCAGGATCGCTCGAACAGGAAGAACGTTGCAGAACAGGTACTAAGATTCCTTTCATTTATTGTAGCAAGAACTGACTCCAAATCCTATGATTAGATACTTCACATTGATCACCATCACCTTGCTATGAAGTTCCTCAGGGCCCATATGGATGCCTTGGATGAGCATTGATGGCTCTATGCTCTGGAAGGCCAAGACAATAATCTCCAAGGTGACTTCACAGATGTGCCAGACCAATTCTGGGGTCACCTCAAGCTCGGCGCTCCCCAGAAGCCCAGAACCATCCAGGATGTTGAGTCCACAGTGAGCCTGACAGATCATGCCTTTGAAGGATTTCGGCGGAAGTTCACAGAATTCATTAATCAGTCCCTTCCTACATATGGCTACCCGTTCGACAATTGGGTCAGTATTCCAGCACATTTTCAGGTAGATTACCACTAGTAATCTTCATCGTGAGCTACTGCTAAACTGATCCAACAATATACTGTAGCTAGAGGAGCACAGATATCTAAGAGCCAACTATGAGTCCAAGGTTGACTGGAAGCAGGTCACTGACCACCTACGATGCAGCCTGGAGTTCCATGGGCACCCCCGCTATGATTGCACTCTCATTCAAATCACTCTCACACAGACAGCCTTCGTCTGGCTGATTTTCGTGTTCACATGCATGTTCAGCAGCATTGATACAAAGTTCAAGTTTGCCCTGGTGCAGCCATATACAGCCAGAATCGGTCCTCAACGCAGACTTGACCAGGCTTTCAAACTCACTCATGTCAAAGCTGTCCCCAGATCCACTCCCATTTTCATACCCCTGGAATCAATCATCTGGGGAGCATTACTGTACCCCGATCCTAATAACCAGAATGAATTCCTCATCGTTAACCACGTCGATGGAGATATGTTTCTCCAAATGAGGAAATGGGAATGTGGCGGTTTGAATCACCCACATTGACATTTCAATAGTAATCTCAATCATGTATTCTGGTCCACAGCATCCAGAAATGATACCTAACATGTATTATCTTTAAATCAGTTACAGCAGCTGACACAGCGATTCAGGTCCAGGTGTGGTATTGACATGTTACAGTTTGAATACAAAGCAGTAATAAGACAGGACGGCACAACACAAAGCTTACAATCATAGCACTTATCCAGGTAAACTAATAGATTCAGACTGCAT
>JBBPQN010000487.1:0-15265 GCA_038092575.1 Boletus subluridellus
CCTTGCAGTTGTTTGAGGCGTGTGGGAACTGGCCAATCCAATACCCCTGACACCTTCTTTTCCTGCATTTCTACTCCCTCTTTAGATACTACCATACCGAGAAAGTCCACTTTGTCCTTCGAGAAGCTACATTTTTCTGGTTTTACATAAAGATCATTTTGGCGAAGACAGGAAAGCACCTCCTTTACTATTTCCTTGTGCTCTTCCTTGGTCTTGCCTTTGGTAAATATCATACAGTCGTTGATATAGATAATGAGTACAGCATACATGTCATTAAATATATCGTTCATCATTTGCTGGAAAGTAGGGGGTGAGTTAGTCATCCCGAAATACATTACGGTAGGTTCATATGCGCCTATGGGAGTAACGAAGGCTCCCTTCCACTCGTCTCCTTCCTTAATTTGCATGTTGTTGTAACCCCATCGAAGATCAAGGGCCATAAACATGTCTATGCCCTTAAGGTGATCAATCAACATGGAAATAAGGGGAAGAGGATAGGCATTCTTTATAGTGCCTTCATTTAAATATCAATAGTCCATGACAAGTCTCTTTTTTCCGTCTTTTTTGGATATAAAGAATACTGGTGCCGTTTGAGGAGACTTTGACGGGTGAATATAACCCTTCTTGAGTTCTTTTCCTATGAACGTGCGTACTTCATCCATTTCTGCATCTGATAAGGGAATTACTCTACCCTTTTTGGGAGCGAAGTCTGATTTCAGATCTATCACATGATCCCAGGGTTTTCGTTCCAGCATTCTTTCGGATTCGTTCTCAGAAAATACGTCAAGGAAGTCGTGATATGTTTCAGGCACTTTCTCCTTGAGTCCTTCTTCTATGCTACAATTATAAATAAGTTTGATAGGTTCGTTAAAAGGTCCATCACCCATAATATGACAGTAGGGTGTGCAGCGGGGAAAAGAAATAGTTTTAGAAACCCAGTCTATAGTGGGATTATGCCAAGCCAGCCAATCATAGCTGACAATGAGGCAGTGGATTCCTAGTTTAGAAACATAGGCTTCCAGGACCTCGTAATGGCCGGCAATCCCAATAATTAAAGTGACAGCGTGGGTTACTTGGCCTATTGCTCCGTTAGAGCCATCAGCGTTTTTCACCGAAATAGGGTTAGCAATTTCATAAGTAGGAATACCATGAGAAAGAACGTAGTCCTTGTCAATAAAAGTGTGAGATGCGCCTGAATCTAGAAGGGACTTAAACGATCGAGATTGCCAACTTCCATTTTCATAATTCAGTACACATGTCTCAAGTGACATTTCACCACCGAATGACAACGTGCTTGTGCAAATAGAAATAGATGTGGGGAAATTGAGGGATTTATAGATAGGGGAATTTCTTATTTGGCGAACAAGAGAATTAAGCATGCTTTGTTTTAATTCTGGTGCCATGCTCACACTTTGTTGAGTCGCTCTTTCAGAATGGGGAATAATATTGCCAAAAAGATTGTCTAGAGTACATACAGGGAAATCGGATTCATCGCAGTCAACAAGATCGGTAGAAATATTACAAGAGGAAAGAGAAATGGAAGGAGAAATGTAATTGTCCAGTCCATGAACACCCTCATCATTCACAGACTTGTTTAATTTAAAGAGGAGGCTGCCTTCTGCCTGGCTTCTACTTCGAACTTATCTCTGTAGAAGGCTTCGGCTTCTGCCGAATAGAGGGATGGGGTTGCCGCTTGTTGGGCAACAACCAGGGGAGGGGACAGGACGGGAGTGGCAGTTGGAGGAGAGGGGAGGGGACGACCATATTGGTGCTGGGTGTGCTGCACGGGTGGTTGGTAAGGTGCAGCAGGCACAAAAGCACCTGTTTCATAATCCCAATGATACTGTTGCCATACCTGCGGCAGTCGCGGGGCCCTCTTGTTAGGGTTTTGAGAGCAATCTGGCCATATATGGCCAACCTTGTTGCAACCGTAACAAGTATGGGTATTGGGCCGGGACGGAGGCACAGCTTGCTGCGTGTCTATCTCCATCAGGGCTCCTCTACCCGGCTGCGTACCGGTGGGAGTAAAATGGGAATGGTTTCCCAGAGGAGGTCGTGGCGGGGGCAGATAATATTGTTGGCTGTAAGGCCGTGGAGGATGGGGAGCGAACTGCAGGCAATAAGAAGAAGGGGTGGGGCGAGAGGGTGGACCATGTTCAATTGCGATTTGTTCAAAGTTTCTACCGATTGCTCAGTAGTTTTTGCAGAGCTCAAGGTAGTCGTCAGACTCCTTTCCTGTCATCTTCGCTTGGTAATAAATGCGATAGTCGACAGCCTTTTTGAGCAATTCGAGAGTGAAGTCCACTCCGATATCTGCTTCCTTTACCAGGACGACAAACTCCTGGATGAACAAATCTATGGGTCTAGATCCTTGCCATAAGGCTTGCAGCTTTTTGAGGCTTTCGTGGGCTAGTACCTTGATCTGGAAGTACTCCTTTATTTCGACCTGAAGGTCAGCCCACTGTGGCCAGGTTACAACGCCTTTTGGTGTGGTTACCATAGATCCTACTGCTATTGGGATCTCGGTTTCTTCTTCTTCTAGAAATCGTTCTAGTGTTATTTGGGCAAAGCCCTCAGCTTTCTTTTCGAATCGAGACAAGACTGCAACCGTGCGGACGCAGTTGTCCTTCCAATCTTGTGCATCGACCCAAAGTCAAAGCTTAATCCACCAGGCACAAAATTTGGAGCGATCGCCATCCCAGTTACCAGGATCGACAATTTTCTTGGAAATGTTTGAGCGCTCCTTGCTCAAGGCGAGCGCATCGAGACAGTTGACGAGATCATCAATATCAATGGAAGACATTTTTAGTGGGAGGAGGAGGGTTGATGATGTTGGAGAAAGAAAGAATCAGAGAAGTAGTTGTTGCAATGCCTGTTACGTTGAAGCTGGACGTAACAGAAGAGTGCAAGTTGGGCATCGGAGTATCTTTCAGTATAGGGAATATGCTTCTTTGGGGGGGAAGGAGGGGGAGGGGGAGCTACTGGAGCAGTAGGAGGTTGTACCGGTCGGGGTTGTTGCACTACTTGATTTGTGCGAACGCAAGCCAGCTTGATCCTTACTGTGAGGTATCTTTCAACCAAGCTTGAGGGATGCGGCAAGTAGAAGATCTAAAAAAGTAAACTTTCAACCGGAGGTAGTACCTTCTTCTCCGTAAACTCTCGTAACAAGTTCTCTGGGGTCTGCAAAGCCCAGGAACAAACTGACACATATACTAACGTAAAAAACTAGAAACTGACGCTCTACCTCTCCAATCACTTGAGGGACTAACAAGACGATATAAGCTCGGCTACAGGCAGCACGACGGCTGTGGTTCCTGTATCGCTCTTCGCAAATAAGGCACGACCCTTATGCGGCTATCACCTCAAGGGAGGGACTGAGAAGGTTTCTATGTAACACAACAAAAGCTCAGGATACTGCCCCACATTCTAAAGTGGCGAACGTAAAAGAAGATGAAGTCTGGAAAACACCAGTGGGTTCTCTTTAGTGCTAGAGTCCGGGCAGTGTATGAAGTCTAATCCAAGTGTTGCAAGATGATCTCGAGCGAACACTGGCAGGACTCGTCTTGAGCTACACCAAACTTTACTAAGGAGAATGAAGCAGAGGTGGTAATGAAAAGAGGCAGGCCTTCCTTAATCAACTTGCAAGGATGTAGGTCGCAAGTGACAAATGGATTAGACTGGGGAGTCCAGTCAAGTACAGCTACTTTATATATGTTACAGGATGGTGCACGGACCATAGGGTCCATGGGAAAGACTACCAGTTTTAGATAGATGAAAGAAGAGTTCGTGAGAGAGGAAGAATGATGATGGGAAAGAAGAACAGAAATTAATAAGGCGTGTGTGCAACATGTTTGTCTAGACCATAGGTCACATGTAGTTTCCTGTGGTCACATGCAGTTTCCCATGGTCACATGCACATCACGTGACTTCGAAGTCTGAAGGATGTAAAGTAGTGCGTGAATGCACTAAGTTAAAAAGTTTTGAAAATATAGTATATCATAACACAGGGCTCATAACCTAATAGAAATAGAGACTCAATCAGGTGTGCACAAGGCTATACGAGGAACTCAGTCATGTTACACTACGGGCAAACAGACTGGACTATTTACCTATATGAGGAACTATATACAAGTTTATTAGTATGTATGTTATGCATGTATAGTATCAAGAATACTCACCTCAATCATGTTGCACTACAGGCAAACAGACTGGGGTGACGAGGAGAAACTTCCTACTACTTATACAAAAATGGTTGCTAAGTAAGAACAAAAAGATCAGTAAGTATCATATGGTACAGAATGGATATGAGCTGATCCAGAAAATATCATCTCATAGACTAAAGTAAAGAATGCAAACCTAAATGTATACCATGCACGTTGAGCATTGCCATAGCATGCTCCATTCTCATGGCTGCATGCATGCTTGCCTAATTCAACAAAGCAATGAGTCTATCAGATCTCTAATGGGTTAGACAGCCAAATCTGAGCATTGCAGGTACTCAGAGAAGACAAGTATTGGGTTTAAAATTCTACTTTTCATTTTGGATGTACTAGAGGTCCATTGGGCTGTCTAGAATATTTTTCCAAGGTCCTACAGGTTGTGGATCCATTGCAATTGGCAAGATGATCTCAGAGGCAAGATGAGAGCACCAGCATGACAGCACCAGTTGGAACATGAAACCTTAAAGTCAGCTTGTCAGCACAATTGTCAAATTTCTCAAGCTTTGGGTTGTTTGACAGCACTCAGTACTTAGTAACAACCTGGTGACATGCATGCCATGTGCAAATTTGACTCTGCTAATAGACCACACCCTGGGTCCTCTGTTGATATTTATTCAGGTAACATATTCACCAGTTCTAATATATACCAATGATCCCATATGATATCAACCTTGTCATTCATAATATATTCATCTAGTAATTTTCCGAGTCTGCACCAGTATATAATGATTTTATTGTATCTACTAGCACATTGATCATAACATACTGTTCATACGTGCTTGGATGACAATGCCAATGGCTGGTCTAGCAATCAGCAGAGATCCAAAGAGCACTGTGACAATGCATGACAAATGTGTGACAGCCCTCCAAAGTCGCTCAGAGAAATTTTGCATCTCTATGCTATTTCATACTTTTCATGCCAGCATCTCTCTGGCACTCAAAGCTTTTTGACAGGCCCTCACATTCTTCTTGTAGATTCAAGGCAAGGTTTTTCCCCACCTCTCCATATACTTTTCAAGTCTCAGTCTGTTGAATTTCACGAACTACAGACCTAACACCAAAAATATTTGCAACTCTGGTGCAGTGACACTGCAAAAAGTAAAATACATTTCAAGAAATGTCACTGCCACTTACACATGGGCAGATAAGCACCGATGGTGCTTATCCAGTGGACGTGTCTTAGAAATGCACACCAGTGGTCATTTCTATGAAATCACAGTGTTAAGTACTGATAAACTCTGAGGGGAGAATGAACTCCGGAACTCCAGAGTTGTCTAGTGGACGGGACTTGGCTTCACCATATGTGGTGCACCCTTGCTAGGAGTCCTGTTGTCCCAGAATTTACTGATGGTCAGAGATAGACTTAAGACATACTAGACGTCAAGTCGAGCGGAGGTTTCAGAGAGAGTCTTCAAGACTCGAGCAGAGGGAAGGAGTTAGACTAAGTTGATATTCAAACTGAGGAAATACAGGAGTAGTACGGAGAGCTTATATACATCAGAGGTACATAGGATTAGTAACAGAGGTGGAGTTGGTTTGTAAGTAAAGAGTCGGAGGTAAGGTAAAGCCAGAGCTGTGTTCCTAAGCAGAGCACAGGTATGGAGGAGAACATACAGTGGGACTAGTATATATGGAGATCAAGGAATGGAACGTAAAGTATTGTAAGTTATATGGACAGGGTCCGAAGGTCAGGGGTTGCGTCTATAGCAAGAATGTGCTGGAGTTCATATGTACAGAAATGGAGTTGGTCCAGAGGACCGGGGTTGGACTTACTGAATTTCCAGGATATGACAGTATCCCCCTCTTAGGCCTGAACCCCTGAAGGCCTAGGCGAGGCACAATGTGGAGTGGAAATTCGGAGTCCGAAATTGTGGATGCTGCTCGGAGGTGTATAAAATCCAATGCTGTGTGTCCGTCCTTTTTCATCCTAAACCACCATGTCCGCTAGCGACGACCTCAAGAGCTGGTCCAACATGCGTCTGGCGGAGTGCGCCAATGACGATGACGGCATCTGCACTGCGAAGTACGCAGAACAGTGGCAACACATGAAGGAGCGAAAAGTGGAGGAGGAACGGAAGAAGGCAGAGGAGGTGTGGAAGAAGGCGGAGGTGGAGGCGGCTGCAAGGCGCAAGGCAGAGAAGGAGGAGGCAGCGCGCAAGGCAGTGGAGGCAGTGGAGGCAGTGGAGGCAGTGGAGGCAGCGAGGAAGCAGAGGGCAGAGCAGGACTCAGTGTGGCAGGCGGTGGAGCGCAGGAAGGCCGAGGAGGAGGCCAGAAAGTGGGTAAGTGGTTTGCTTACTCACATACAACACACGCTAACCAACATAGGCTGAGAAAGTCCAGGTGGAGCAGAGCTCCATCAAGGGCAAGGGGAGGGCGGCAGAGCTGCCGGAGTGTGAGTGGTGCGCGGAGCGTGGGTTCGAGTGCAAGCTCGGGCCTGGTAAGTCAACTTTGTGCATGGTGTGCATTGAGGCAAAGGGGAGGTGTGTGAGGCCAGGCGCAGAGAAGTCGGAGTGGAGGAGAAAGAGGGTGGAGGCAGAGTCACTGTGGGGGAAGAGGAAGAGGGCTCGGACAGAGCCGGAGCAGGGTGGCTCGAAGGGAGTGGGGGTGTCAATGAGCGTGGAGGCCTTGGTCATGCCATTGGAGCTCACTACAGAGCTCTGCAGCTTGATCTGGGGTCTCTGCAGGCGGCTGGACCACCAGAACTGCCTGCTGGGGAGGCTCATGGAGCTCAAGGCGGAGGAGGTGTACGGGGCGGAGATGGACACAGAGGAGTCGGAGTCGGAGGGGCTGGAGGTGTCAGAGGTGGTGGAGGTGGTGGCCAACGTGGAGGCAGAGTGCAGTGCGGTGGCACAACATGAGGCGGAAGCAGCGGCGGAGGACAAGGAGGAAGATGAGGAGGACGATGCAGAGGGAGAGAGCGAGTCGGAGGTGTAGAATACGCGCGCACGCCCACTCCTCCTTGTAATTAGTTTCGTCAAATTTGTGATGTCGTTCATGGTTATGCGGAGTGAGGTCTGGGTTTGTCCAGATATTGGAGATGATAGTTTTCAATGAGTTTGGAAGCGTGTCCGAGTTCCGTGGTGAGTAGCCAGGAGTTCTCTTTGTCAGTGCCTTTGTATCCCGACCAGCATACTAGGTAAAGGAGTTTGCAACTCCGGCGTCGATGGTCGATCTTAGAGTCAAGAATCTCTGTGATCTCAAATTCTGGCTCGCCGTCTACTTCGACCGGAGGTGGTGGAGGTTGGGTGCAATTCGGGATAGTGTTCAGAACAGAGGGTTCCAGCTAAGAGACGTGGAAGACCGGGTGAACAGACTTCATGGATTCTGGGAGTTGGAGGGTGAAGGAAAGGCTACCAGCCTGAGCGATGATAGTGTACGGCCCTAAGTTCTTCTCGGAGAGTTTCTTAGAGGGCCTAGTAGAGTGGAAATACTTTGCTTTGATGAAAACCTGGTCACCGACTTTGAAGTCTGGTGCCAGAGTTCGCCTAGCATCTGCGGGTCCTTGGTATTGCTTCTGGGCTTTGGCCATTTCCTCATGGAGGAATTGGTGGAGGGAGTCGAGGTCGATGGAGTATTCTCGTGCTTTTGCGGAGGTGAGGTCATGCTCAGGATGGACAGTGATGTTGGGGTGATAGCCTTTATTGGCGAAGAACAGTGAAACTCTGGTAGTAGCACTTGGAGTGTTGTTGTACGCAAACTCTGCTAGCAGCAGGAGTTCGGACTAGTTGTCTTGCTGGTAGTTACAATAGACTCGGAGGTACTGCTCGAGAGTCTGGTTCATACGTTCTGTCTGACCATCTCCTTTGGGGTGGTAACCGGAGGTGAAGTGGAGACGGATATCGAGGGCTTTCCCGAGTGAGTGGAAGAAGTGAGACACGAACTCTGTACCTCAATCGGAGGTAATGTGGGAAGGAACTCCATGCTTAGAAAAGATGTGGAGTAGAAAGAGCTTTGCGAGCTCCAGAGATGTGATTGTGTTGTGCGTCGGGATGAATATGCATTGCTTGGATAAGCAGTCTACAATGACGAGGATGGCAGTGTATCCGGAGGACGCAGGGAGCTGTTCAATGAAGTCCATGGAGATGGAGTTCCATGGCTTCTCTGGGATGGGGAGTTGCTTCAATAATCCATAGGGCTGGTGTCTTGGAACCTTCATGCGGGCGCAGGATGTGCAGGAGGAAATGTATTCCTTGATGAATGTCCTGATTCCTGGCCAGGTATATTCGCGGCGGATCAGTTCCAAAGTCTGGTTCTGGCTGAAATGTCCGGAGAGCAGATGGTCATGTTTGTAACGGAGTACTCGGAGTCGGAGGTCATTAGCATCGGGAACGTAGATACACTTGTCAAGATGGAGGAAACCATCTTCATCGACTGACCAGCTAGAGTCAGCGGGGTCAGACATGTGGAGTTCAGCTAGAGGATCTGAGGAAAGTGTGGAAAGGATATCACTGTGGAGTTGTTCCACATCGAAGAGGGTGCTAGCTCGGAGGACTGGAGCTGTGAGGTAAGTGGCTTGGAGGGATGAAGCGAGTTGCTCCTGAGTGAATACAGGGCGGAAGTTGTGCGGATTGATGCGAGCATAGTCCTTATCCCCCTCTTTGGGATAGATGTCCCAGTGTCTAGTAAGGGAGTCAGGTTTCGCGCTGAGGCGTCTGGGATGGAAATGAATGACCATATTGAATTAGGAGAGGAACTCCAACCACCAGGCTTGCTGGCGAGTCAGGAGTTTAGTGGTTGCGAAGTACTCTAGATTCTTGTGGTCTGTGACGACGTTGATCGGAGTGCCGGAGCCTTCAAGATAGTGTTGCCAAGTCTGGAAGGACTCATGGATGGCAAGGAGTTCCTTATCGTGGATGTCATAGTTGAGTTCCGGAGCGGAAAGCGTCTGTGAGTAAAAGGGACAGGCCGAATTTCTTCATCCGGGCAGCAGATGGAAAGAATGCCAGCGATAGCGTAGTCGGAGGTGTTGGTTTCTATGATCAGCGGAGCGTCCAGAACCCAATGGGTAAGGATCGGAGTGGTGGTAAAGGCTTCCTTCAGGTTGCGGAAGGCAGAGCGACAGTCGTCAGAGAAGTTCCAGGGAGTACCTTTGCGGGTAAGGCGGGTTGAAGGAACGACAATATCGGAGTAATTCACTATAAAGCGACGGTAGAAATTTGCGAATCCGAGGAAGGATTGGATATCCTTGACCTTCCGAGGTTCTGGCCATTCCTTCACAGTCTGAACCTTGTCCGGAGACATAGACAGACCAGAGGGAGAGATGTTACAGCCTAGGTACTCGGTGGTGTCAGTGGACCATTTGTATTTTTCTGGCTTAGCATAAAGTCCATGTTTGTGGAGTCGTCGGAGGACTTCTTGGACATGCTCTTTGTGAGAGGCCTTGTCCTCAGAGTAGATAAGGATGTCATCCAGGTAGACTATGATGCAAACATCAAGGAGATCAGCGAAGATGGTATTTACGAACTGCTGGAATGCCGTGGGGGCATTGGTAAGACCAAATGGCATGACTAGCCACTCATAGGAGCCATAGCGCATCTGGAAGGACGTCTTCCATTCATCTCCCTTGGCAATGTGGACCAAGTGGTACGCATGCCGGAGGTCAATTTTGGTGTAGATCTTGGCGCGGCTCGGAGCGTCTAGGAGGTTGGAGATGCAGGGAAGTGGGTAGCAGTCTTTCTTCATGATCTTGTTGAGTCCTTGGAAGTCGACACAAAGACGGAGTGAACCATCCTTTTTGCGGACAAAGAGGACCAGAGCAGCATGAGTGGAGGAGGAGGGATGGATGAACCCCATTGCTAGGTGCTCATCGAGGAACAAGCGGAGTGAGCCGAGTTCAGAAGGGGAAAGGGAGTAGGTGGTGCCCAGTGGAGGGGATGCTCCTTCCTCAAGGTCAATCTTCAGATCGTGTTTGCAATGCAGAGCAAGTGTAGAGGCCTTGCTCTTGCTGAACACGTCGGGGAAGTTGTGATATTCCGGAGGGACAGTGGAGAGGTCGACCTGTTCCAGAGGAGTGAGGGAGGCGGAGCAGAGATCACTCTCCTGGGGGTGGAGTTGCAGGCTAAACTGTACAGAGCCTTCAAGGTGACAAGCCAGTGTGAAGGCAGGTGCACTGACGAGCGCGATAGGTGGAGCCTTGCGGTCAGAGAAATGTGGTGGATTAGATGGGATGGGATCAGCCGGAGGAAGTGATTCCGGAGGCTGTGGAGGAGAGCTCGGGGGTGCTGGCATGCTCTGTTCAGGTGCACGGAAAGAGATACTACTTGTAATCCAGTCAATCAACGGATTGTGTCGGGTGAGCCAGTTGTGTCCTAGAACAAGGGAACAGGTAGAGTCCAGCGGAGTGACGTAGAACGTCGTCAGAGTGATATCACTGGTTGCAAAACGGACGGAGAGATTGATGGCTCAGGTAATGGTGCTGTTGGATGTCCCATCAAAGAGGCAGAGTTGAAGCGGGGGCACAGGGTAGGTAGAAAGTCTGTGTTTATTAACAAAGGAAGTATCGATAAAACAGTTGGAGGATCCAGAGTCTACAAGTGCAGGAAACGGAGAGATCGGATATGATACTAAAGTGATGGAGGGCATAAGCGACTTAGGATCTGAAAGAGCGGACGCGTTGAGACGGATCTCCTTGGGTGCACTGGTGGGTTCAACGCAACCTCCAGTCTGTGCAGAGTCACGGAGGTCGCAGGCTATTTTTTTGTCTCCGAGGTGGAGGCCTCCGGTTTAGCTTCCGGAGTTGTGGTTGCTGTGCAGCCCTTGGCTGCCCGGGATGTAGACTTGGGGCAGTCCTTAGCCATGTGGCCAGCAAGTCCACAGAACATGCACAGTTTGTTGTCAAACCAGCATTTGCGCTCCTCATTGGTTAGCTTGCCATCTTTCCCTAATTTAGATGACAAGTCCAGTTTCAGAGCTGCAGAGGTGGATGCTCCTTAGCCTTTTGACTCCTTGGAGTCCTTGGAGCCACCATTGAAGGGGTGAGGGGTGGAAGGCACAGGAGTGGAGGGTTTGTCAGACTTGGATGCGGAGGATTGGTTGGCGTTCTTCGCTTGACGGCTGATCTTGGACTTGCACTCCCAGTAGTGCGTGTTGATCACCTGAGTGAGAACTCAGAGTTCAGAGAGCGTCAGGGGTTTTCCGACGTGGGAGATTTTGTCTTTGATGTGGTCCGGCAGACTGTTGTAGAAATGGTGCCGGAGGGCACCTTCTCCGTAACTGCGGACCTGCGAAGCAATCCTATTGAATTCGACCACATACTTATTGATGTGCTGAGTGTCCTTCATGGACAAGTGGTCAAGCTGGTGCTCTGCATCTCCAACAGGGTCATGCAGACCGAAATTGGTCTGGAGTTCAAGGACAAACTCCTTGAAGTTGTCCATCCAGAGAGGGCAGAGTGCGGGATCTTCCATCTGGAGAAGGTCCAGTTTGAACCATTCCAGAGCCATACCCTTCAGGTATGACTGCGCAAAGGTAACCTTGGCGCGGTCCGTGCTGAAAGCCTTGGCACGGTCTTGGAAGTTTAACTCGCATTGCACTAGGAAGACCCGGAGTTTTCAGGGTTCAGTCCTGTCAAACTGATCCAGTTCTCAGACTTTAGTGTGGGGGGTAGAGTCGGAGGCGGGACAACGTGTGGAGCAGGCAAGGCCTTGGATGGCACTTGTGAGAAGAGCAAGGGTATCTCGAGGGATGTGCTCATTGTCGGAGTCATTCGGATCGTTGTCATCACTGGGGAAGTAGGGGTCATCGTCGAATGGGTCATCTCCAGGATCTGGGTCACCCGGAGCATCACCATCCTCAGGGATGTGAAAGTCCTGCACTCTTTGGCTCGAGTGCTGGCTTGGCTGAGAGGATGATTTCATCCTGTTATCGTCAAGATCAAGCTCAATGATGCATGCTCCAGGAGTCGGAGACTCTGGGGCGGGACGCACCTGAGAGGCGCATGGTGTATGTTGTGCGGAGAATCCGCGGAATTGGTCGACGAGTTCGGGGCCTCAACGACTGCTTCTGAAGATGCTAAGGGGATTGTATCAGGGAGATGGCGGAGGGTTTGCGCCTAGGGCGCAGGTTTGGGATCTGGTAGTGCGTGTAGCCATAGGTTAGACTCGTAACAAGTGGGAGTTCGAATATACTGTTAAGTACTGATAAACTCCGAGGGGAGAACAAACTCCAGAACTCCGGAGTTGTCTAGCGGATGGGACTTGGCTTCACTGTATGTGGTGCACCCTTGCTAGGAGTCCTGTTGTCCCAGAATTTACTGATGGTCAGAGATAGACTTAAGACGTACTAGATGTCAAGTCAAGCAGAGGTTTCAGAGAGAGTCTTCAAGACTCGAGCGGAGGGAAGGAGTTAGACTAAGTTGATATTCAAACTGAGGAAATACAGGAGTAGTATGGAGAGCTTATATACATCAGAGGTACATAGGATTAGTAACAGAGGTGGAGTTGGTTTGTAAGTAAAGAGTCGGAGGTAAGGTAAAGCCAGAGCTGTGTTCCTAAGCGGAGCACAGGTATGGAGGAGAACATACAGCAGAACTAGTATATACAGAGATCAAGGAATGGAACATAAAGTATTGTAAGTTATATGGACAGGGTCCAAAGGTCAGGGGTCGCATCTATAGCAAGAACGCGCCAGAGTTCATATGTACAGAAATGGAGTTGGTCTGGAGGACCAGGGTTGGACTTACTAAATTTCCAGGATATGACACACAGCAAACAACAAGATATTTCTAAAAGTGACAGTTCATTCAGAAAAGCATCAATGTCTCTTGTTGATCTCAACATTCCCAGACTACACAATCCAAGTCACCAAGCCATCCAACTATTAGTCTACATGTGTGCAACAAAGACAACGTGGTTCAGGCTATGGACTGTTGGAGTTTACAAACGTGAGAATAGCTTACATAAGCTACAGTAGTATTTTCGGTCGTAGTACCTTGTTACACCTCAGCTGGTTTCCCAACCACTGAGGTGAGTACACTAAAATTAGAGCTACCTATTATTAGTACTGACTACCTACAGTACTTAGATATTCAATAGGTAAGCTCAGCTGGTTTCCCAACCACTGAGTACTTAGATATTCAATATGGACGTCACTTCAGCCACAGCCAAGCAGATGTTTAATTACAATCAACCATAATTAAGTCACATGACATACTCAGCATCATGAGTTGCAACAAGTCGTGTCACATTTTCAGACTCTGATTTATCTCCCTATCTCCCTACCACCATCATATCTCCCCCCCTCATTCTGAGCCTTCTGTAGAATACTTTAGTAGTCACTAAAGTAAGAAGCTACAGTACGAAAATCCTAAGTACTCATGATTATGTAATATGGTGGCTATACAACCACACACCGTTTGCTAACTCCAACACCTTCTTCATCACCTTGAGCTCATCAGATGAGTTATATCTATCTATTGAGTGTTCAAGATTGCACTCTCAATGAATTTACAGATTTGAAGACTGGTTCATGGTTGGATTCAATCACAGGGGAGCAGATGTAGCAGATTATGTAATCAGCCTCAAGTAAGTGCTGCACTTGGCCCTTATTGCAGCTAACATGACATGCATGCCTGTGGCACTGCTACCATCTTTCCCACAACACACACAGGACTCAATTGCACAAGAGAGTTTTTATTTCAGGTTTGATACTGTGCATGCATCCAAGACTGTCGATGGTGTCTCCTCTGAACACTGCTGCAATCAAGAATGAGTCTCTCTGAGTTCAATCCACCACCCCCATCTGAATCATGATCCACATCCGCACCCACCAGGCCTGTATTGAAGTCAAAGCCCACAATCCTATGGGATCTCAATGAATTCAGGTCTTCAGAGCCACAGAGGTCTCAACCCTCGCCAGCCCAGTCACTTTGCACAGGTACCCCTGGTGATTCTGACTTTGGCAATTGTAAGGATGGTCTTCTCGGAGGCAATGACTCGGATGTGGACTCTGGACACATTCAGTATCTGCAACATCAACACTGCTACTATCTCCCTGCTTTCAGAGTCTGGACTTGCTCTCATACACTCTGTAACTAGGGAACTGCACGGGTACGGGTAACCCGCACAGGTCACGGGTAGGGGTACCTATGGGTACAGGTACGGGTCACGCTTTTGTGACCTGTGACAAAACCTGTACCCGTGGGCACGGGTCACGGGTACCTCTTCAATGTTGCCCTTTGTAAAATGTACTTATCATTGTTATCAACTACTAAATACATTAGATACTTGGAAGAAGACCTGTCTGTCCAATTAACAAATGAAATTCTATATGAGAACATGGAGTTGAGCAGTGCATCTCGACACATCCAAGCGGTAATGCCCAAATAAGGCAAGTCGTGAGTGGCAAGTGGCGCTCATCCTATCTCTGCTCGTGCGGTTGCCTTCGATCGACTCTGGTGCCATCGCGCCTGCATATCATGCCTCGGAAACTCTTCCCCAACTTCTATACTCCATGTAGGATGCATCCGACCGATCTGATTCGCCCGATATGGTCCTGATGTGACTGTTCGACTTGGTATGTCGATTTTCTTGTTTTGACTTGACTGACTCTTCTAGTTGGCGATTTGAGTTTTCCGCGTTGATGTGGTGGGTTTATGGGCTCGGTAGGATGTCTAGGATGGTTGCTAGGTGGTGTGGGTGGCCCAGGTATGTTGTCTGTTGAGCGTTTGTGCCCTTCTTGCTGACTCGTCTTGTTCACAGCTAGCAGCTGCGTTTCGACTCGTTTTGAGTCGCAGCGTGCACCGCTCGTTGCGCCACCTTTACCGCACCATCTCCCATGGTATCCGACACATTCTGCATCGGTTTCGCGGTCCGGATTGTCCTCACGGTCTCCCAACTTGACCTGCTCGCCCAAATGGCCCCCTGGCACATTATCTTGGCTCGATGCATTCATTTCGTCGACGCGCCGGTTCCTGTTGCCTCCAGGATGCCTCCTGTCCATTCTGACATCGTCTGCAATCTTTCGGCGCAGCGCTTCGGCCTCAACACCTCCCGTTTCGGCCAATTCGCCCAAATGGCCTCCTGGCCCAATATCTTGACTCGGCGACT
>JBBPQN010000488.1:0-15262 GCA_038092575.1 Boletus subluridellus
GGACGACAACCCATGCATTCTTCGGTTCCAGAAGGGACAACGAGTTAATCGCGAGTAAATAAGATTCCAGTTGGTCCTCCATAAACGAAATCACGTCAGCAGGTTTGCCGGAGATTTCCTGCAGTTTACGTGCACGTTGATACATAGTTCGGGCAGCTGAGAAGATCGGGGGTTCAGATAGAGTGACTTATTTGAAGAGCAAGAAAAATTGAGAATTACCACTCCGATGGTCCCCTCTTCGTGTATACCACGTGTTTAGGATTCTGGAGTAGAAGGGGCGAGCACGAGGATCGGTGTTGCGCGCTTTAAAGGCAAGGGCATCGTCCACTTCGGAAGCGAAACCAGCAAAATCCAGAGAAACCAGCATTTCGATGGCGCCCTCCTCGCACATCTGATATACAAGCTGGGAGATACAATCCCGTTTCCTGTACAGGTCTTGTGTCAAAAAATTTTATGCAGATATGCGTGAGAAGGCTGTCTTACACACTGTCAAATGGTGCTGCGATGATCGATGAATAGGCTTCTTCCCAGGAAGATAGATCTATATATCCCCGAGTGAGGCCATGCCATATATCCGCTGTGTCAGCCTCAGGGGGGGCAACTGATAAGGCAAGCCGAAGAAATGAAACCTCGTGCTGCGTAAGGCCATTTGACCTAAATATTGTAGCCGCTTCTAGATAGAACGAGAAATCCGAGTCATATAGAGCCTTTGCAGGTAGAACGGATGATAATGCTTCGGCGTCCTCAAATGACAGGCCACTATCAGGACCTGGGGAATTTTAAAGATAAGACATGGCACACGAAGGGATTTTGTAACATACCAAAACTTGCAGCGACCTTCTCCATCATGCTGGCTGCGTCATCTGCACGTCCGAATGCAATGTAAAGTTGAGCAGTGACAAAGACAACACCAGGAGTTCGCGGCAGCCATGCAAGCATGTCTCGAGCAATATCCGGATATCCCAAACTACGAAGACCGTCGCAAAACTGTACCTCGAAGACAGTGGCATGCGCGGGGGAAGTGGATTGAAGTAGACCAGTAGAATCTAGAAATCGGTGCGCTGAACCGGGGAGTTCAGCGCATTCACCCGACTGAGCTATCAGACGATGCACGAGGGAGGATGTAGGCGCAGAGCGAGAGTGGTTCCTGGACACCTGCATGTTGCTCATGCGCGCAATCATGTCGTCGGTGTTTGTGTCGTCTGATGGACTGGGATCTTGGGTGTGGTCCGCCACCGGTCGACGCGCAGCACAACGTAGCATAGCGAGGCCTCGAAAAACGGCAAACACTTCTTCAAGCAAGGATTGGTCCCATCCTCTCAAATCATCGGCGAGGAAGAAGAGAAGGGCCACTAAGGCGATACAGATGTCATAGCGAGCGTGCACCGAGGTGGAAACATAGGCTGCTGACAGAGAAACCCTCCACTCAGACCGCGTAGGGGGGAGGAGTAGCTCAACTTCGTCCTCTTCTCGCTTGACCTGGGGATCGAAGCCAGCAACCAGATCGAGGATAATTCGGATATCCTTGTCAAGATCTTCGACGTTTTGCAGCCTTGCAATGATCCAGTTCTGAGCACCGTCGTCGAGACATTCCTTGAACTCCAACCGTTGCGCCTGGTCACCTAGGATGTCCGCAATAGAGAAGGCGATTTCCTGATGCAGAACGTCGACAACCCCGGTCTCCACGTTGCGGAGAAGCACCGGTCCGATTTTGTCGCACAGGGTCCACGCAATGTCGAGAACAGCAAAGTGAGAGTCTACAGCAAGGGAGTCGCTGAGATGTCTATGGATAGTGATTGGAAGATCCTCCTTTGCAAGAGTGTTGATACGCTCTCTTTCTACCACGACGACACCTTCGCTATTCTGGCCAACGCAAAGAGCGAGCGGCCAGCGTGCATTGCGCTCCACCTCACGACAGCGAGTGACAAATCCCTCCCAGTCTCGCTTGAGTGCACTCCAATACCGGTCGTGCTGCATTGCACCGGTATGCGGGTCTTGTACAAGAGAGACAGTACAGCCGACCACTGCGGCAATGTTCTCAACCACAGTTGCATACGATGTCGTGAGCTCTGGGGCGGGGGGACCAGGGAGGGAGAGACAGGCGTCTATGTATTGCTCAAGGGCAGTACGGATGGTCAGCGGGGAGAACAAGCCTGGTCGAAGAATTGCCTCCACAAATTTCTCTGTGAGCGAACCGGGGGAACGAAGAAGTTCCTCAAGGTATGCAGGGGTCAAGTCGGCCTCTTGCCCATGACTGGATGTTGCCCACGTTGTGTTGTCGGAAGCATTCTGGTTCCCTAAGGATAAGGGGGTTCTCTCCATCATTGAGCAGCCTTGACGTTCCCATAACACGCACAACATGCCGTCGTTAATTATGAAATCTTGCAAGTGACAGTGAGCACTAGCGGCGGAGCACTCAATGGTTCCAAGTTCGCGTAGTTGATCGGCTGTGGAGTCAAAGATCTGGAAATATCCACCGGAGTGGGAGTCGGTTGATGTTGGCATGAACGCGATGGCGAACGTGCATTCGTCGTTGGTACCACCAGAGCAAATACGCAGAAGATTGCGTGCTTCGGCATCTAGCGGCTCGGGTATGGTGGCACCAGACGATGATGGTTGGCCAGTTACTCGACCTGAAATAGTTTTGGAAGCGACACAACCACTTTTTGCGGTCCAAAGGCGGAGGACACGATCCCGGGAGAGAGTCCAGGTGTGACTGAGATCTGTGGGTTGAGGAAGACTAGCTACGGAAAATATTTCCAATGCTGCGTTTGAACTAGGGTGAAGCCCAGGAATGTAAGAAGCGAACGCGCCAAAGAAGGACTTTGGCTGGCTGAGAGTCTCCGTCCAAAGATCTGCGCGGGCGAACTAAATGCAAATGCAAATTGCAGTGAAGAGCACACACCATCGCACGTATCGTCGCCGATGCGCTCTGACTCTATGCGAAGTAGCGACCCATTGTTTAGTCCGATTGCTATACAATGAATGCCCTGTATGTGGACGATGCCGCTGGAGAGATCGGCAACACTTTTGATGATGTACTCCCTGCACCAGTTCGCAGCAGCCTGATCATGCCAAAGGAGGTTAGGATTTGCGGCTGGTAGCACCAAGCGATAAAGGGAACCGGTGACTGTGACGACCAGTAAATGGAGTTCTTGCTCGGCAGCTGCAAGGATAGCTGGTGCGGAGAGAATGGGGACGGGGAAGACGAAACGAATTGGAGGAGCTTGTGTCGATAAGGAGACAAGTTCCACAATCAAACCGCCATGAAGAACGCGCAAGAGGATGGAACCGACATGCTGCAAATGTACAATGGACGCGAAAGACGCGTGTTCTGGATGGAGATCTACGTCGAGGGTTGGTGGAGGGGTGGGGATGTTGCGACGGGCGGACTGTAGGACGACGGAGGGAGCATTGGGGGAAGGAAAGAGAGAGGAGAGCTGGGTGGCAACCAAGATGGAATGCGCGACCATCGCTGCCAGTGCGAAACTCAGTCCGTTGTTTTCACCGACGCGCTCTCAACCGTACCTGCCTTTTCGGGAACAGGCTCCTCTGACACGTCATACCGAGCCGGGATAACTACTCTTTGCAAGTCCCACTGCATCCTACGCCTTGTCATGTAAATACCGTCGAGAAACCCTTCAAGGGGAAACACAAAATCACAACGGGCTTGTTTCATGTATCGAAAAGCAAATGTGCCTGTTCGAGAATCCAGAAAACTCGATAGCGACAAGGCCTCTCAACGGACATTCACCGTGCGAGTAACCCTGCAGGGGACTGTCAACTCGAATCTCGAAGAGCGCATTCATAAAGCTGGAAAGGCGAATCGTCTGAGGAATTGTGATGGCATAAGTTCACCGAGTCAGGATGAGGGGAAATCAAATACGCAAGCGTTCGCAAGGTCGCTGTGTATCACACGGACATGACATCCAGCACATAGTCATTTGCAAAGTTATTTGGTGACCACGTCGTCCTACCTATAAATGTAAATTCACTTGCCCGAATCGTCTTGCAAGCGGTACCGGCGTGGTGCTTCGGTGTCTAAGCTGGGGAGTCACACGAATACACATTGATTGCAAACGGCACACAAGGTCCCGCCGGAGGTGACTTGAAAATCACACCCTGAAGCGTGCCGCCACTCACCAAAGACGGTGAGCGCCAAGGAGCCCTAGGCAACATTCAGACGGACATGCAAAATAAGAAATATAACCTCCCGATTGGGACACCAACGAGGTAGTTGCACCTCATGAAATGAGCATGCTTGACGACCCCAGGATCTAACGAACCCAATGGAGAATACGCACAGCCAGATGACACGATGGCAAGGGCGACATGTGCCCACAATCGCACAAACAATGATGATGCTCCGGGTGACCTCTTCTGCGGCTGGATCATGTCACAGACGGTAGAGATCGACAAATTTCAAACGGATGCAGACATGGATCGATCCGCACCCAGACTCTGGAACACCTATCAGCAAAGACGGCCTGATTGAATTGTACACGAGTACAGAGTCTACCTGCTGGATCCACTTGACTACATCCGCTCGCGGAGTGAAGGCGAACACGCCCCCGTTGCGTTGAATGTCTGGCACTCGAGAGAATCGACGGGCAGGAGTCAGACCCTGCTCAACGCGCGATACATTGGCGGAGTATACTGCCCATATGCATGGTGATAAACTAGAGGCGACGCTGGCAGGATCGGGAGCAGTCGAGGTCGAGATCCCGGGGAGAGGGTGATGCCCCAAAACTGTCAGCCGCAACAGGAACGCCGCATGAAAAGGCTGACGGGGGTTTACTTAACGTGTCGGCGGATAAAGACACTAGTCTGACTGGGCTTGCTTTATGTCAATGGTTTGCAGTCCTTTTGTCGAGGCTTAGTTATGTTCTGTGCCAAAGAAAAGGAAGAGACGAGTTGCTGTGCTTCCCGATTGAGACCAATATTGAATATGGTGTTGACAAATTGATCTACATCCACTCCGCCCCAAGTCCGGATCCTAACTTTCTGGCACGCCCGTCATTGATGGCTGACATCCTTTCGCTTTTAATCTCTCCTACACTGCTCCAGTCCAACTCTCTGACTGTCATCGGTGTCACCTCTCACTACACCGCACATGAAATTGCTAACTCGAGCGGTATCACCCGCGCTAGCTCGCGATGGCCAGAGCGCGTGCCGATTCCTGTGATCGGTTACACCTCGTGCCAAACTAATTCCACTACCTTTGCCTTTGTTCCATATGATGATCCATTGGACACCACCCTGACCTCGTTTCAGAGACATATATAAGGACACTCTCCTTGCTCCGTTAACTCAAAAGTATTCGACTATACCGCGCAGACAGCCAGTACTTTATTCCCTACCTACTCACCTACTTTTATCTCGCACTCGTCTTCTCGTCGCAATCCGTCATGGACCAGCTAACATCGTTCGAGGCTCTCCTCTTTCCATCTGATGGTCGGAACCCACACATGGTCGCGCTCATGACGAGCCCGATGTCGATGCCCGACCCTCATGCTCCCCACAGCACCCAGCCTCCTCGGATGCCCCACCCGGAGGTCTACATGGACTACATCGCAGAGGGCCTTGGTCCCCGTGCATGGCATTATCATGTGAGTCGAACAGAATGGATCGCCCAGCCAGACGTCACTGACGGCTATTCCTAAGCTCGTCGAGGCCCTTGACGGCATGAATAAAAAATTCGCTCAACCTTACGTCGTCTTTTACCCTGTCGTCTCGCGTGACGGAATGCCCTTCCCTATCAACAAGTGCATCCGAGAGATTCAAGGGAAGGCTTTTCGAGAGGCAACCGCATGGCGCGGCAACATTATCATTGCAAAGTATCGAGAGAGTCCGTTCTCATCCATGGTCAATGGTTCGATTGCCGATTTCCCGATACTACGGAATTACTTCATGACACACGGGGCGCCTTCTCAGGCAAGTTAGACTGTGCCGGCAACGTTAGCACTGCTTAATACTCGTGGTTTGTGTTTGGCAGGCTTGAGGCGAATGTAAAAATCGTCCCGAAGGCACCCTATATGAGCAAGCACCGCTTGGCATATCCTTCAGGGACTACGGTTTATTTGACCATTTATGAAACGCTATGAACTCAGTCCCATGACAATTTGACGCTCGGTGATCACACACTCCATGTTTCTCTTCCATGTCCATCATCACTTTATGATAGCATTTTCTCAATATTAAAATAGCCTCACTTTTAATCTAGAGTTCCTGGTGCTCTGGTTTACCATTCGTCGAGGGACTGGGCGGCACCCAAGGCTTGTTACTGCCATCTGCACCCTTTGTTGGGTGCGCGGTCTGTTCCTTCTTGGGATCACAGTGCTCCGGGATAGGACTCTGAGGGTCAATGGGAGGGTGAAGGACCCTCCCTGCCCTGAAATATGTCTTGTGATCCGCAAAAAAATTCTTCCAATGTTGCACGCCCTATCATGAGTCGGTTATGACGCCCGTTATCAGACCAGTAAAACGAAGACCCACCTTGAGCTCCTGGTCAGTCAATCCTCGCAAGTCGTGTGTACGGTGCGTCGCGAAGCACCCAGTTCCAAAAGATCTTGCCGCATCAATACCAGCCCTGCACAGCCCCATGGGCCCACTCGTCAAAATACCGCGGAATAAAACAATACGACGGAGCATACATGTTGTGATATGGACCCCCAGGGCCGTAAGTCCGTCTATTACCTGAAACATCATAGACCTCTCCGTCAATCTTCACGTACCTCATTGATGAGTATTCGCCAATGATATGACGAACTGAAAACCTCACCGCGATGTATATGGGCTTATTTGCGTCCGTCCCGTCAAAGGTGGCAAGGAACGATTCCGAAAATAATCGGCCGCTTGTTTCCTATGTGATAGCCAAGTTAAGCTATAGCCGCAAGGCCAGAAAGGAACGGAATGCGTCCTCACCGGCCAATACGTCTTCAATCTCGCCCATTTACCATCATACTCCCACAGGAAGCTGCCAGTAAAGAATTTCCCAGCCAGGGTAATTATGAGCAAAAGGTAGACGATGAGCTTGAGGAGGCCGAGGAGGCCGACGACTTCTTCAGCGGTTGGATCTCGTTCTTCCGGGCCAACCTTTTCTCCTCGTGCGAGCTTCTCCTCGCGCTCTTTCTTGCGCTGCAGCCAGTCTTGGTGCAGCTTCTCTTGTTCGAGTTTGTATTCGTGGTAACTAGTCGATTTGAACACTCGCGAGGATACTAGGCTATAGCCGGTGAACGTACGCTAGGAAGGGTTGGTTCGCAGCCTTCTTGGACACCATCCTGTTCGGGTTTCCAGGGTCTGGCACCATTTCCTCAGTTGGCTGTGGCTTTGGGGCATTGCCGTTGGGATTAAAGATCCAGGACATCTTGGGCGTCGGGCGACGTGAACAGCAAACTGCAAAGGCTTAATGGCGGAGTCTCGTAACTTGAAAGTTTCATCGCGGGAACCGTTGGCTGCGCTCACATAAACCAGTCAAAGCTCCTCGTTCACGACAAATTTTCAAGACGAATGTTAGGACAGCTAGGATATGACACCATGCTATAGGACACAGAGACCATGGATTAAGAGTGCACCTGTGCGAAAGGCGGTAGGTACGCAGATAATTATAAGGTAGATTGTACACCGCAATGGGATGAGGTGGGCAGGAAATCGTCGTGATGCAAATGATGGACAAGACGGTGGGAATAGTGTTAAGCATGACGAGAAAGGCCAGAAAATTATACTGGATGATGCCAAGGAACGGTGAAGATTACTACTAGTGACGAAGGTATGAAGCCATAGCCCCTAGGTTAACGAAGAAATGCAAAATAACAACAAATTGGGTGATGAACGGATACCAAACCCAGTGTGACGAAGAGGAAAAATGCGAGGATATCGTGTCTTGAGGGAATAATAGAGGTCTGCTGACGACAAACGAAGAAAAAGAGAGAAAGGACCGTGGGTTCATATTCATGAAGTCGTGGAGGGGCTTAGAAGCTGCTGCTGCCTCTGTTCTCGTTCAGTGGCTTTTGCGGAAACGGTGATGTACGCGCCACCAGTCTCTTCACTCCCTAGGCCTGGTGGAGCAGGAGGGCTTGTCAGAAACTGGATGTCCTCAGATGCATCACCTCCAAGCCATTGCTTAGCTTCAGTGAAGCGCTGAGTTTTGATGAACTGGAGGATACAAATATAAATATGAATGTGTTTATGCAGTAATTACATGCAACGGCGTACCTTTGGTAGGGAGTCCATCGCCATCAAGCGAAGTACGTGGGTTTGAATTCGGGAATATAATTTGATGAGCACCTGCAGCTGGGTCGCATTGAAGGCACCGGCTTGACTGGCGTCGACCTGCCCGTCAAGACTTTTACCATTCAAATTGGTCATCACCTCGCCCAGGTAACTAGCAAGATCGAGCCTTAGGCCATGATCGATATTGAGCTCGTTCTGACTTGACGGCGCGAGATACTTGTTGTAGATCTGGAAAGCTGTCTGGATGAGCGATTCGTGATGTCTCTCCATTACTGCTTGGCCAGGCGTGGCTTTCCCTCCACGACTGGTGGGGACGGTCGCCTGGGCACTTGACGTGATACTGAACTTGCGCTTGAAATCCTCGACATCCATCCAGAAAGTAAGGTTCTCCTCGCAGAAATTCGCTTTGAGGAATTCGCGGAAGAGGGCCCGATAGGACGGCTCTTCGAGGATTTGGTTCAGACGATCGGTGTTGCTCTTGACGCTCGCCTTCGCCTCCTTCGATTCTTTCGATTCGGCATAAGCGCTGTTGAGCCTCTCGGCCATGGAAATCCGACGATGAATCTTGGCGTCCGCAGCACTGGCGGTGGCTTCAAGTCCCGATCTGGCCGCACCCTCGATGACACTGCTTTCTAACGAAGAACGTTCGTGAAGATTGGTCACGGAACTGTGAGGAGAGGAGGACTGCTCTTCCCACTGGGCCACTCGTTTTCCTTCATCAGTTATTCTATAGATAGCTTTGGCCGTGCACCGGAACTCTCCGTGGTGCTTGAAAACGATGATAAGACGACTTGCAGGATTAAAAACACTGATGGACAGAACTTACACTAACGGGTGAGTTACCACCGGGGGCAGAACCTCGAACGGTGAAGATGATGGCAGAATCGTTATTCTTCCTCTTGTCGCTAACCAAAGCGATGAGGCCAAAGCGGACAAACTGTGCTGCCATCTCCGCTGCCTCCTCTCTCCCCACGACGGACGTGAAGTCGCAAAGCCACTCGAGCGCAGATACGGCGGCAAAACAATATTTGTGTACAACCGTCGCTTTGCCCACAAGTGGTTGTGCCTTTTCTGGCACGTCCATGAGCTGAACACCTTTAGATCGCTCGTGGTACTCTTGAAAAGCATCCTGTGGTGCGAGAGCATTTTGAGAAAGGTAATTGGGCTGGCGTCCGACGAAGCGACGAAAGAGGGCAGTTATTACGGACTGGGTCACGATGATCTCGTCATCGGCTGTCCGACGCTCGAGGTGAAGTAATTTGATACAAATAGGCTGAGAGGCAAATACGGGTTGAAGGTGATCGGAACTGATACCATTTTTCGAGATGAATCGCTCGAGGACGTGGAGACCCTTTGGCGTGAGGACATACGTGCCACGATCCTTGAACAAGTTTGACCCCTGATCGGCGGCATTTTCAATCAGACGAGCATCCATGAAATGCTGGCACATCGCCTTTGCCATCTCGCGGGTCATTGAGAAGGTGGTCGTTGTGGTGGTCGTCACTATTCGTGATTTGTCTCTTGGATCCGGTCCACGGTTGGACTGGGAGAATTTGAGAGAAGCCAGATTCTGGGCGGCTTCGTCGCTAGAGAAGAGGGTCAGAAGATAGAGAGAAGGGCCAAGGGGATGAGCTGACGTAGAAAATGAATTCGGGAAGGTGCGAAAATACTGTTTGTGGGTAGTCAATTGAAGCGATACGATGAGAGTCGCGAACAGATCGAGTGTGTCCTAGGGAATGGAGGGTTGGTGTGGAAACGGAGAGGAGCAGGAGGAAGATACCTTGAGGTAAGGCCTCCCGCGCTTGGTGGTCTTCATCATATGAGAAGAGCTTGCTTGTGGAGGATAATCTGTGCGATCGGACAACATTATGAAAAAAGACAAAAAGAAGGGAGGGAGACAGGGATGGATAACGGACGGAGGGAATTACAAGGACGAAGAGGGGGAGGAAGTGGACGAGAAATGAAGCGGAGAAGGGAAGAAACGAGGAAGAGGACGTTGATGGGACAGCAGAGACGGGGGCAGAGAGAGAGAGCGGCAGAAGTCGGTTCCGTAGCGTGGAAATGTCCGGCCACTACTAATTATTTATTATTCATTGTTCTTATTTTTTTATTTTGCCGTAACTGCCGGCCGCCCTGGTCGCATCCCACAGCCATCGCTGACGCTCAAAAGACGTACAGTCGGTCGGCCTCGACGGCGGGTCTGATGAGTTCTTTCCTCGATTCAGAGTCACAACTGCGGGTTGCTACGTCTGATACATTTGGCAACTTCACCTCTCGCGCAGTTCCTGCGTTTCAGGTCCGCCCATCACTCTGCTTAAACGACGGCGCGAGGTGTTCGCCGCTAGGTCGCCTTTACGACAAGGTACCGTAAAGTCCAATGCGACGCCACCATGCTTGTTGAACGCTCGTTCGTGCAACAACTAATCGCTGTTGTGACAACCGATGACGTGTTACTGTCCGTTCCCAATCCAGCCTCGTATTATTCATGTCGTTCATGATGCTTCCATGGCCACCAAGTCCCGCGAACTCACCGCGTTCTCCAGTCTATCACTCCCTTGATCACCGACCTGCGTTCGTGCCATGTATGATGTCGGAGTACTTTCTGACTCGTCCTGTTCTCACGCGTCTCATAAAGCTTCTCACATCTCCGTGGCACTACACTGGCACCTTGTCGACCGCCGTTCAGCATGAGGCGATTCTCCCAGGGTAGTCCTACATGCAATACACTGTTGGCTACGGAGTCTTGCACTGCCGCACCGTTCTTCGCGGGGCCTGTTACTCGACCTATACCCACCATCCCGCCTGAGCCGAAGACCTTGTTTGAATTTACCAACAGCCACATCTATCCAACTGCATGCAGATCTTGTTTTGTGACCCAACGATGCCGACAACCTTGATATATCAGTCGCAGCCCATGATGAACTGCCAGTACCCTGTCAGTCAATCGCCAACTCAACGAGGTTCGGCGTGCAGGAAATAATAAAAGCCGTCGTGTGTATAATGTCGCCAGTTTGTTTCGGTTGAATTCGAAGAATCTTTTTCTTGTTTTAATGAGACATGGTGCATGAGCATGTTGCATTGCTGGTTGTGACTCTGCGTGATTGGCGAATGGTGCCTGGCCATCAAGCTTTCTGCCAAGGCCACCTTTGTTCTCGGGCGGTGGCAATGCACAACAACGTTACTAGACATACAAACTTCGAGGGCATCGTAAATTCCCTTCCCAGAATTCAGCTACTACAGTGCTACAATCCATCAAAGATTTCACACCATCACTCAAGTCGAAGCAGTGTACACCGTGATGAATTCTACCAACATCAACGTGAGTGACCACTATACAGACGGCAGCACAGGCGCGACAAAAGCTGTTCAGGACCCCACAGCAGTCAAGGCCCTTCTGGACCAATTGAGAGCTTCTCAAGCGTGGCAGGACACGCTGAATTCAAGTTCATCGCATATCAGTTCAGAACAACATGCAGAGATCCGTGAATCACCCGCAAGCACGTTGGAAGATGTACAAAGCGAACCGAGGGCTCAGTCATCTGTCACCGTTCCGCCAGCTTCGGTTGCTTCATTGCTTTCGCAGTTGAAAACATCGGAGTCATCTATTGCCATCAACACGCCGCCGGCTTCAGATACACGTACAGCTCATCAATCGTCTCGAAACATTCCTCGGCCATCACAGGAACTGCCACCTACCCAGTCAGAGCACCGAACTCCGCGGCCCGTTGCAGCAACCTCCCTTACGCGTGTGCAGGACATCCGTTCTATCTCATTCCAACAGGCGCTACCCCATCTGACACAACTCGCTAGTGATCCGGGGTTCCTTGCTGACGTCTCTCGCGTATGGTTCATCCGTCATGTATGTTCCCACAAGTTATTGAAGCAGCACTTAGCTGCGGCAAGAACAAAACGAACTCGAGCAACAGTTGTGGGAAGAACGACAAGCTATACACAAGAAACACGAAGAAAAGGTCAAAGTTGCTCGTACCAAGTAAGTATGTAAAGCTTTTTGTGGTTTCTTCATTCATCATTTCCATTTCATGGTAGAGCTGCATTGATTGGCGCAGGGCTATCAAAGCATGAGGCTGATGTCCGAGGCTAGACAACTTGTCGACGACGAGCCTCCCTGACTAATTGTTGACACACAGATGATGAACGATGCATACCGCAGAGATTTGCAGAGATTCGATAGGGAACGGGTGCTGCTTGCTTGGGATGCTCTCATCCAAAAGCAACAAGTGGCGCTTCAAACCCTCGGAGTCCCGACCATGTTCGCAACCACTTCCCAGGCCGACTGCCAGGTAAGCGTGCGTTGCATAGTGTGATCACGACTTGACACAAAGGGCACATTATTGTCGTAAAAGAAGCAGCGAAGGGTGGTCCAAGTTCTGGAAGGATTATAGGTTAAACCAAGTTAATCTTTCCACGTGTAAGCACCTTCTCGAGTTGTACTTGAGATCTCGGAACGATATCTGAGCTTAACATTTTCTGCTCTGCCTCTTGACTTTGGCAGCCGCCTCACCCAATGGTCAGGAAGATGTTGGTGACGGAAGTCCTTCGCCGGTCCCGACTCCCGGACGGCGGAGACAGTGAGAGAAGGGTCGAACTTCCAGAAGCACCTTCGTGGCGTTAATACTTCCTTACTATGCCGCATGTGGCACCGGGGCAATTATATTGTTTTTTCTTTTTCTTTTTCTTTTTCTTTCTTTTTTTTTTCCACATGTGGTACTCATTGTTTTGCCATCACATATTTTTTAATTGAGACGCGCTTGTACAATGTGCCGTTGAGGCCATGATGCTGGATCTCAGCTCGGGTATCAACTATATCAACACCCAAGCTCGCCGTGTGCCGTAGCCGTTCCTTACGAAATCGCAGTGCAAGGCATGATTGTTGGTGGGGAAATTCGACAAAACGCTCCCTCATTTCCATTAACTGGTCACTGTGAGGCCCACGCCCTAACGTCAGTCAGGGTTCTGGTTGACAAGGCGGGGAACTGTGTTGGAACGATAGAGGCCCACTGGATCAAATAGCTTGGATCTTGCGCTGGACGGCAGCGAGTTGGCAGCGGTGACTTTGTGAGCATATCCATTCTTGGTGTACTAGTATATACATATGTGACAATTGGCCAGGGCGCGAGGACCAAATCCGTGGGGTCTCTCACCCAATTTTGCCAGGCAACATCGGCTACGAAAAAAATGCTTCCGTTACGGGTCTAAATCAGGTTTAACCGCGGGTGGGTAACTCAGACACGGCACCTTCTCTTTGATATGACTGTACATAAAGCTCATCTCTATGCGTTCTGCTTCTTCCTTGCTTCGCTGTGTACCTACACTCTATATGCCTTTAGTCCATTTACCATCACACGACGACCATGTCTCCATCTGGTACATCACGAACTCGACTTATGGGAACGTAGGAAGCTTTGACCCAGCGAAACCGACCGTCGTTATATTGCACCCACTCTTCCTCGACTCGAGCTGGCTCACCAGGCACTTCGATGACCCAAGACTCTCTTCAGAGTACAATCTAATTGCCTTCGACCATCGCACACAAGGTCGTTCGCGGAGCCGACATACTGCATTACACGACTGCTATGTAGATGCTGCCGACCTTGCGTCGGCTATGCAAGCACGTCTCCTTTTATGAGACTGTCCCTCCTGCGCTAACTCAGTGGCTAGGCGCTCTTTTTACCTCCTGCCCATTTCCTCGCTTTCGAGTGTTTATCTGTCAATTCTGTCTTAAGGCTCACTGCACTGTGCGTAATCCATGTCGTGTCGAGCCTCGCACTAATTCTTTTTTAAGATGGCCAGAGCTTGTCTTGAGTCTCTCACTTTGTAATGTACCGCCACCAACAGAGTATGTCTCAGTGTTCCTACCGTCTGGTCTGATATTCACACACTCAGACTCAAGTGGGTTTTCAACGCATACGACGAACTCCTCCAGCTGTGGTGTTATGCAGAAGACTTGGATTCGTTCGAGCATGCCGGGAGCGAGGTCGTCACCTTTATGACCGGCGAGGTAAGATGCCTCTCCTTCACTACGGGGAACGATCACTCACATGGCCTCAGACTGACAACATTGACCTCCAAGACAGTGTTAGTGGACATGGACAGTTGAAACCTCCCTTGACTAATGGTATGGACAGCTGATCTCATACTGGGAGAAAATAACACCACCGGCGAAACGGCTTCGTATTGTGGAATTTGTAAACATTATGATGAACGTAGGCTTGCCATACTCTGTTCAAGTACTTGAACCTAATATTCAGGCATTTACAGCGAACAGCGCTTAGCAAGAAGGAGTTCGCAAGAATTACATGTCCAGTCCTTATTTTACAGGTGTGTCTTACAATTTACAAACCACCTTGACTAAATCCCCGTGAAGAACGAACAGAGTCCTGTTGCACCACTGAAGTATGCAGAAAGCTTGAGAGAGGATATCAGAGATGCTACAGGAGTGGAGCCTCGCTTCTATGTGATGAGAGGTTCGTATCTGGTTTGTATCTGATGTGCCCGTAACAAGGAGACGATGAAACGACCCCTCATGTTAGGCGCCAAGGCTAACGTATCCATCATCCCCGGAAGTGCTTCTTTAGTCAATCGCGTTGTTACCGGGTTCCTATCTCAGCTTCCGCGGGCGCGGTCGGATCTACGCCCTCCGGCCATCCGGCCGTTGGAGCGCACGAGGATGGCGCTGCAAACACTTTCGGAGCTTGTTGGCGATCCGTCCATTGCTCACCGAAATCCGAGATCACAGCTTTCCTTCTCGTGTGTCACCCCAGAGGTCGCCAAGAGTCAACTTGAAAGCCTCAAGTTCTACGCAAAGGACATCGATAAGACCTACAGTCCACTCGGCAGAGATGGCCGACCGATACGAAAGTATGAAACAGTTTCATACCACCCGAAAATGATACCGATTTTTTTTACATCACGACAGATACTCCGAACGGAAGCAATCACATTGGTTCCATGGTGACAGTCGGGGAATAAGCCATGTTGGTAAGTATGCCGAAATCTCGATTCCGACGTG
>JBBPQN010000489.1:0-15228 GCA_038092575.1 Boletus subluridellus
CCCCCCCAATGGGATTCATGAATTGTGGGAAAGGGTTCAAGTGGAGTGGGATAGGATACCAGTTGAGGAGTGTCAGAAATTGATTGAAATCATGCCTAGAAGGGTTCAGGCAGTGCTTAGAGCGAAAGAAGGCTATACCAAGTACTGATAATATCCAAATACCCTTGTTATTTCAAAAGTGAAAAAACCCTTTCCATGGTATTGCTGTTTTGAATTGATCATATCTCTCTGGCATGTGAACCAAATCACATGACCTAGGGGGCAATATTGTAGCCGATAGTATGTACTATCTATAACTCCACCAAAGCTAAGCGTAATTCCCACGCTGTTTGGTGGTGCACTTCGTGCACCACATTCTGGGTTAGTATGGAAAGGGTTTTTGGAGTCACTGTAGAATTGCTAACCCTATTTCAGTGAAAAATGCCAACAGCTCTAACAGAGCAATAGGCCAAGTAACCCACACTGTCACTTTAATTATTGGGATTGCCAGCCATTACAAGGTCTTGGAAGCCTATGTTTCTAAACTAGGAACCCACCACCTCATCATTGGCTATGATTGGCTGGCTCAGCATAATCCCACTATAGATTGGGTTTCTAAAACTATTTCTTTTCCTCGATGCATGCCCTACTGTCATATTATGGGTGATGGACCTTTTAACGAACCTATCAAACTTATTTATAACCATAGTATAGAAGAAGGACTCAAGGAGAAAGTGCCTGAAACATACCACAACTTCCTTGACATATTTTTCAAAAACAAATCTGAAAGAATGCCGGAAAGAAAACCCTGGGATCATGTGACAGATCTGAAACCAGACTTCACTCCCAAAAAGGGCAGAGTAATTCCTTTATCGGATGTGGAAATGGACGAAGTACACACTGTAGGTGAGGAAACAATGCAGAGTGGCAATTGTTGGAATCCGAAAATTGTGGACACCACTTGGAGGCATATATAATCCGATGCTGTGTGTCCATTCTCCTTCATCCTAAACCATCATGTCCACCAACAACGACCTCAAGAACTGGTCTGATGTGTGTCTGGTGGGGTATGCCAATGACAACGACAACATCTGCACTGTGAAGTACACAGAGCAGTGGTGACACATGAAGGAGTGAAAAGCGGAGGAGAAATGGAAGAAGGTAGAGGAGGCGCGGAATAAGGCAGAGGCAGAGGCAGCTGCGAGGCACAAGGTGGAGGAGGAGGAGGTAGCACACAAGGCAGCAGAGGCAGCAGAGGCGACAAGGAAGTGGAGGGTGGAGCAAGACTCAGTGCGGCAGGCTGTGGAGCACAGGAAGGCTGAGGAGGAGGCCAGAAAGTGGGTAAGTGGCTTGCTTATTCACATTCAACGCATGCTAACCAACGTAGGCCAAGCAAGTCTGGGTGGAGCAGAGCTCCGTCAAGGGCAAGGGAAGGGTGGCAGAGCTGCTGGAGTGCAAGCACTGCACAGAGTGCAGGTTTGAGTGTGAGCTCGGGCCTGGTAAGTCGACTTCATGCACAGCATGCATTGAGGCGAAGGGGAAGTGTGTGAGGCCAGGTGCAGAGAAGCCAGAGTGGAGGAGAAAGAGTGACAAAATATTGCTTACTCCAGAAGGCATTCTGGTTGTCCAGTCCTCCAATGGGACCACCTAAATATTCCACTACTCCGGAACGCTGTCTTTTCTTATGGTACAGTGCTGTCACTCAGCAATACCTCCTTACTATATCTTTCCCTCTTTTATCTTTCCTGACAGATATTGAGGTATGAGTGTGCCTCCACCATACAGTATATAACTTCCACTCTTCTTCTCAGCACCTTAGTTGTTCTCGCCCATCTTAGGCAACAGCTGAGCTCTGGTATGAATAGCACTGGACTAACTCTGCTAAACTCTGGAACTCCAGACTTCCAGACTTTAACAAAGATGGTGGAGGCTGAGTCACTGCAGGGGAAGAGGAAGAGGGCTCGGACAGAGCCGGAGCAGGGTGGGTTGAAGGGAGTGGGGGTGTTGATGAGTGCAGAGGCCTCAGTTGTGCTGTTGGAGCTCACTATGGAGCTCTGCGGCTTGATCCAGGATCTCTGCAGGTGGCTGGATCACCAGAACCACTTGCTGGGGAGGCTTGTGGAGCTCAAGGCAGAGCAGGTGTATGGGGTGGCAATGGACAAGGAGGACTCGGAGTCAGAGTGGGTGGAGGAGTTGGAGGTGGTGGTGGTGGTGGTGGTGGCCAACACGGGGGTGGAGCGCAATGCAGTGGCGCAATGCGAGGCAGAGGCAGCAGCAGAGGACGAGGAGGGAGGTGAGGAGGACAACACAGAGGGAGAGAGTGAGTCGGAGGTATAGAGTACACGCGCACCCACGCCTCCCCTTGTAATTAGTTTTCGTCAAATTTTGTAATTGTGTTCGTGATTATGTGGAGTGAGGTCCGGGTTTGTTTGGATATTGGAGATGAAAATCTTCAATGAGTTCAGAAGCGTGTCCAAGTTCCGTGGTGAGTAGCCAGGAGTTCTCTTTGTCAGTACCTTCATATCTGGACCATCGTACCAAATACAGGATTTTACAATTTGGGCGTCAATGGTCTATTTTGGAGTCAAGGATCCCTGCGATCTTGAACTCCGGTTCACCATCTACTTCGACCAGAGGTGGCAGAGGTTGGGTATGGTTTGGAATGGTATTCAGAACAGAAGGTTCTAACTTAGAAAGTCCGTGTTTATTAATACATAAATGATGTATTGATAAAACAGTCGGAGGATCCAGAGTCTACAAGCGTGGGAAATGGAGAGATCAGATATGATACTAAAGTGACGGAGGGCATAAGTGACTTAGGATCAGAAAGAGTGGACGTGTTGAGATGGATCTCCTTGGGTGCACGGGTGGGTTCAATGCAACCTCCAGTCCATGCAGAGTCATGGAGGTCGCAGGCTATTTTTTTGTCTCTGAGGTGGAGGCCTCCGGTTTAGCTTCTGGAGTTGTGGTCACTGCATGGCCCTTGGCTGCCCAAGATGTACACTTGGGGCAGTTCTTAGCCATGTGGCCAGCGAGACCACAAAACATGCACAGTTTGTTATCAAACTGGCGTTTGTGCTCCTTGTTGGTTAGCTTGCCATCTTTCCCTAGTTTGGATGACCAGTCCAGTTTTGGAGCTGCGGAGGTGGTTGCTCCTTTGCCCCTTGACTCCTTAGAGTCCTTGGAGCCACTGTTGAAGGGGTAAGGTGCAGAAGGTGCAGGAGTGGAGGGTTTGTTGGACTTGGATGTGGAGGATTGGTTGGTGTTCTTTGTCTGATGGCTGATCTCGGACTTGCACTTCCAGTAGTGTGCATTGATCACCTGAGTGAGAACTCGGAGTTCGGAGAGCATTGGGGGTTTACTGATGTGGGAGATTTCGTCTTTGATGCAGTCTGGCAGACCATTGTAGAAATGGTGCCAGAGGGCACCTTCTCCATATCTGCGGACTTGCGAAGCAATCCTATTCAACTTGATGATATACTTGTTGATATGCTGAGTGTCCTTCATGGACAAGTGGTCAAGCTGGTGCTCTGCATCTCCAATGGGGTCATGCAGACCGAAATTGGTCTGGAGTTTGAGGACAAACTCCTTGAAGTTGTCCATCCAGAGAGGGTGGAGTGTGGGATCTTCCATCTGGAGAAGGTCCAGTTCAAACCATTCCAGGGCCATGCCCTTCAGGTATGACTGTGTAAAGGTAACCTTGGTGCGGTCCATGCTGAAAGCCTTGGGGCAGTCTTGGAAGTTCAACTCGCATTGCACTAGGAAGACCCGGAGTTTGCGGGGTTCTGTCCCATCAAACTGATCCAGTTCTTGGACTTTAGTGTGGGGGGTAGAGTCAGAGGCAGGACAATGAGTGGAGCAAGCAAGGCCTTGGATGGTGCTTGCAAGTAGAGTGAGGGTGTCTTGCAGGACATGCTCATTGTCGGAGTCATTAGGTGGGTCATTGTCATTACCAGGGAAGTCAGGATCATCGTTGAATGGGTCATCTCCAGGGAAGTCAGGATCTTCCAGAGCATCTCTGTTGTCAGGGAAGTGGGGGTCCTGTGCTCTGTGGTCAGAGCAGTGACTGAATTGGGCCAATGTTTTGCTCCTATCATTGTCAAGTTCAAGTTTGACGATGCGCACTCCTGGAGTAGGGGACTCCGGAGTAGGGCGCACTTGAGAGGTGGAGCCTGGGGTGTATCGGGCAGAAAATCCCTGGAATTGGCTGACAAGTTCTGGACCTTGTTGGCTGCTTCTGAAGATGCTGAGAGGGTTGTATCTGGGTGATGGCAGAGGATTTGTGCCTAGGGCGTGGGTTTGGGATCTGGTTGTATGAGTAGCCATGGTTAGACTCTGTGACAAGTATGAAGTTTGAATATACTGTTAAGTTCAGGCAAACTCCAAGGGGAGAACAAACTCTGGAACTCCAGAGCTGTCTATATGGATGGGACTTGGCTTCACCATATGTGGTGTGCCCTTGTCAAGAGTCCTGTTGTCCCGGAATTTACTGAGGGGTTGGAGTTGGACTTAAGATGTACTGGACATCAAGTCGAGTGGAGGTTACAGAGGAGAGTCTTCGAGACTCGAGCAGAGAGGAGTTAGACTAAATTGATATTCAAACTGAGGGGAAGTATAGGAGTTGCAGAGGTTTATATACTATGGAGTCCTAGGGAATTACTAACAGAGTGGAGCTGGTTTGTAAGTAAGGAGTCAGAGGTAAGATAAAGCCAGAGCTGTGGTCCTAAGTGAAGCACAGGTTCAGAGGAGAACATGCGGTGGAACTAGTATTTACGGAGATCAGAAAATGGAATGTAACTCATATCATAAGTTGTATGGACAGAGTCCAAAGGTCAGGGGTCACGTCTCTAGCAAGAATGCGCCAGAGTTTGTATGTACAGAAACAGAGTTGGTCTGGAGGGCCAGGGTTGGACTTACAGGATTTCCAGGATATGACACTCTTATCTTTACTCTCCTCTTCTCTAAACTGCTTTGAAGCTTTGGTGTTAGTCTTGTTGAGTCCCACCAGTGATTGCTTGAGTACGCTCACAACACTTGGATTAGATTAAGAACACTGCCCAGACTCTAGGGCTAAAGAGCAGCCACTCGTCCTTACAAGTTTTTCATTTCTTTATGTTCATCACTTTAGAATGTGGGGCAGTACCCCAAGCTTTTGTCTCATTATCTAGAACCTTCTCAGTCCCTCCATTGAGGTGATAGCCATGCAAGGGTTGTGCCTTGTTTGCAAAGAGCAATATGGGAACAACTGTCATCGTGCAGCCCGTAGCCGAGCTTATATCACTGTGTTAGTCCCTCAAGTGATTGGAGAGGTAGAGCGTCAGTCTTCAGATTTTTACGTTAGTATATGTGTAGCTTCGTTCCTGGGCTTTGTGGACCCCAGAGAACTCATTACGAAACTTTATGGAGAAGAAGGTATTACCTCCAGTTGAAAGTTTATTTTTTTAGATCTTCCACTTGCTGCATCCCTTGAGCTTGGTTGTAAGATACCTCACAGTAAGGATTAAGCTGGCTCGCATTTGCACAAACCGAATAGTGCAACAACCCTGACCAGTCCAACCCCCTACTGCTCCAGTAACTCCTTCTCCACCTCCTTTCCCCCCAAAGCAACAAATCCCCTACTTCGAATGACACTCTGACACTGAACTCACACTCTTTTGATATGTACAATTACAATGTAATCGAAGAAGAAACAACTACTTCGGAGATTCCTTTTTCCTTCAACACTGTCGTCCCTCCTCCTCCCACTAAAAAATGTCTTCTGTTGACATTGATGATCTTGTCAACCGCCTCAATGCACTCACCTTGAGCAAAGAGTGCTCAAACATCTCTAAGAAAATCATTGACCCCGGAAACTGGGATGGCGATTGCTCCAAGTTTTGTGCCTGGTGGATTAAGCTTCAACTTTGGGTTGATGCACAGGACTGGAAGGACAACCATGTCCACATGGTTGCAGTCCTGTCCCAATTCGAAAAGAAGGCTGAGGGCTTTGCCCAGATCATCTTGGAACAATACTTAGAAGAAGAATAAACTGAGATCCCAACAGTGGCAGGATCTATGGTAACCATGCTGAAAGGCATTGTAGCTTGGCCCAAGTGGCCCAATCTCCAGATTGAAATTAAGGAGTACTTCCAGATTGAGGTACTGGCTCACAAGAGTCTCAAGAAGCTGCAGGCCTTAAGGCAAGGGTCAAGACCCATAGATTTGTTTATCCAGGAATTTGTCGTCCTGGTAAAGGAAGCAGATATCGGAGTAGACTTCACTCTTGAACTGTTTAAGAAAGCCATCAATTACTGCATCTATTACCAAGCAAAGATGATGGGCAAGGAATCTGATGACTATCTTGAGCTCTGGGGAAACTAATGAGCAATCAGTAGGAACTTCGAACAAATCACAATTGAACATGGTCTGCCCTCGCACCCCTCCCCTTCTTCATATCGCCCCCAGTTCACTCCTCGTCCCCTGCAGCCTTATGGCCAACAATATTATCTGTCCCTGCCATGACCTCCTCTGGGTAACCATTCCTGTTTCACTCCCACTGGTATGCAGCCAGGTAGAGAAGCCCCAATGGAGATAGATGCCCAACAGGCTCTCCCATCTTGGCCTGATACCCGTACATGTTATGGATGCAACAAGGTTGACCATATTTGGCCTAATTGCGACTTGAACCCCAACAAGCACCCCCGTGTCTGCCACAAGTATGGCAGCAGTACTTATGGGATTATGAAACAGGTGCTTTTGTGCCTGCTGCACTTTACCAGCCACCCATGCAGCATGCCCAGCACCAATATGGTTGTCCCCTTCCACCCCCTCCAACCACTGCTCCCACTCCATCCACTCCTATGGTTGTTGCTCAACAAGCAGCAATGCTGTCCTTTTACTTGGCAGAAGCCAAAGCTTACTACAGAGATAAATTTGAAGTAGAAGCAAGGCAAAAGGTGGCCTCTTCTTTAAATTAAATAAGTCTGTGAATGATGAGGGTGTTCATGGACTGAACAATTATGTTTTTCTTTCCTCCTGTAATATATCTACTGATCTGGTTGACTGCAATGAGTCTGATTTCCCTGTATGTACTATGGACAATCTTCTTGGCAATATATTTCCTCATTCTGAAAGGGCGACTCAATCAAGTGTGGCACCAGAATTAAAACAAAGCGTGCTTAATTTCCTTGTTCGCCAAGTAAGGAATTCTCCTAATTATAAATCCCTCAATTCTCCTTCATCTCTTTTTATTCGTGCAAGCACATTGTCATTTGGTGGCGAAATGTCACTTGAGATATGTGTACTGAATTATAAAGATGGAAGTTGGCAATCTCAATTGTTTAAGTCCCTTCTAGACTCAGGTGCTTCTCACACTTTTATTGACAAAGACTATGTTCTCTCTCATGGCATTCCTACTTATAAAATTGCTAACCCTATTTCAGTAAAAAACACTGATGGCTCTAACGGAGCAATAGGCCAAGTAACCCACACTGTCACTTTAATTATTTGGATTGCCAGCCATTATAAGGTCTTGGAAGCCTATGTCTCCAAATTAGGAATCCATCGCCTCATTGTTGGCTATGATTGGCTGGCTCGGCATAACTCCACCATAGATTGGGTTTCTAAAACTATTTCCTTCCCTCATTGCACACCCTATTGTTGTATTATGGGTGATGGACCTTTTAATGAATCTATCAAACTTATTTATAACCGTAGTATAGAAGAAGGACTCAAGAAGAAAGTGCCAGAAACATATCATGACTTCCTTGATGTATTTTCTGAGAACAAATCTGAAAGAACACTGGAATGAAAACCCTGGGATCATGCGATAGATCTGAAACCAGACTTTGCTCCCAAAAAGGGTAGAGTAATTCCCTTATTAGATGTGGAAATGGACGAAGTACGCATGTTCATTGGAAAAGAACTCAAAAAGGGTTATATTTGCCCTTCGAAGTCCCCTCAAACGGCACCAGTATTCTTTATACCTAAAAAGGATGGAAAAAAGAGGCTTGTCATGCACTATCACTATTTAAATGAAGGCACTATTAAGAACGCCTATCCTCTACCTCTTATTTCCACATTGATTGACTGCCTTAAGAGCACAGACATGTTCACGGCCCTAGACCTTTGATGGGGTTACAACAACATGAGAATCAAGGAAGGTGATGAGTGGAAGGGAGCCTTCATTACTCCCATAGGCGCATATGAACCAACCATTATGTATTTTGGGATGACTAACTCACCCCCTACTTTCCAACAGATGATGAATGATATATTTAATGACATGTATGCCGTACTCGTTATCTATATTGATGACTGTATGATATTTACTAAAGGCAAGACAAAGGAAGAGCATGAAGAAATAGTAAAGGAGCTGCTTTCCCATCTTTGCCAAAATGACCTTTATGTAAAACCAGAAAAATGTAGTTTCTCAAAGAACAAAGTAGACTTTCTTGGTATGGTAGTATCTAAAGAGGGAGTAGAAATGCAGGAAAAGAAGGTATCAGGGGTATTGGATTGGCTGGTTCCCACATGCCTCAAACAACTGCAAGGCATCCTCAGACTTTGTAATTATTATCAACAATTTATTGAAGGCTTTGTGGACATCACATGCCCATTGAATGATCTTACCAAAGAAGATGTTCTCTTCAAATGGGAACTGAAACACCAAGTAGCATTTGATTCCTTGAAAGCCAAATTCAAGAAATCACCCCTGTTGGCATATCCAGATCGAGACAAAGAAATGCGTCTAGAAACGGATGCCTTGGAAATCACCACAGGGGCTGTGCTTTTGGTTAAGTGCGATGACAGTCTCTGGAGACCCTGTGCCTTCATTTTCCATTCCTTCGACAGCACTGAGTGCAACTATCCTATTTACAATAAAGCACTCTTGGCAGTCATTTGAGCATTAGAAGAATGGCAACACTACCTAATCAGTAGGGAAGGTTTTGAGATCTGGACAGATCACAAGAATCTCGAATACTGGAAGAAACCCCAGACCTTATCTGGTCGTCCAGCCCAATGGCACATGCTTCTACAAGAGTTCAACTATGTCTTTATTTATAAACCTGGAATATTGAATGGCCATGCAGATGCTCTATCTCGCTGACCAGACCATGGTGATGCCATTCAGGATCACAACCAGAATATTACTGTCCTTCCACCTTCTCTTTTCATTAACAATGTTGAACTTTCATCCTCTTTCTATGAAAAAATCATAAAAGAATTAGAAAAAATATGAGAAGAATCTTTCAATGAATATACCTATGATTATGATAACTATATTTTCAAAAATAACAAAAACAAAGTCTTTGTTCCTGAACAATTACATACAGAACTTCTTACCATTTGTCATGACTCTCCTATTGGTGGACATTCCAGACAAGCTCACACCTCTCACCTTCTTACTCGTCATTTCTTGTGGCCTGGCGTTACAAAAGACATTAAAAATTATGTAGATAGCTGCCCAGTGTGTGCCCACACAAAGGGAAAATCAAAGGCACCAGCAGGAAAACTCCTTCCTTTACTCACTTCTAAACAACCATGGGAAGATTTATCAGTTGACTTCATCACAGGTTTACCCGCTTCCCACAGTTACACTGCCATTTGCATTGTCATTGATTGATTTTCTAAAGAAGTCATTTTCATTCCTACATACGACACAGTTTCTTCCAAGGACTTAGCTATCATTTTCAGAGACAATATTTGGTGTATCCATGGACTCCCTTCTGTTACGATCCTGTCTAGGCAGATGCCGAAGGACTAGGTATCGGCAACACTGCCTCTAGCAACAAAAGGAAAGGGGAATAAGATGAAGAGGAAGGTAAGCGGTAATGATGAAAGGGGATGAGGGAAGCTCTCAGCGGTATGGATCCTTCACTAAGGATGTGGGGACTAGACTCCAGTAGGATCGTATCAGGTATGACGACCTGACGGTTGACCTTACTTCCGATACACGGTACTCAACGATGAGCTACTGGGCGAGGTTGGATACTGTCTAGGAGTGAGCTCACTGTCTGACTAAGGTCAAAGACGAAGAGATAAGAACTGGGGAGTTCTGATCTCTCGTCGCTGTATTTATACTAACTATGTACATGCACGGACCAAGTACTTTAGGGTAGTCGTGTACGAGCTAGTACTAAATATAGCAAAGAAGGAGAGAAGGGAACGAATGGAGATTAAAGAGATAGGAGGTGGGAAGGAACGTGTTAGCAGCATGGGGAATGGAAGAGAAGAGAAGCATAAGATCTAATCGGATGGAATGGAAGATGAGATCGGGAGATTGGATTGGGAGATCCAGATCAAGATCTAATCGGGGATTACATAAGTAGATCGGGTTAGGATTGAGTGAAGAAAGGGAAAAGGAAGGCGAGATCATAACACCTTCTATGATCGTTTCCGATCCCTAGGATTTCATATGGGCCAATCCATTTTTGGGTAAGCTTCTTTGCCATATATGGTAGCTTCAAATGTTTGGCTGAGAGCCAAACCTGTTGTCCTTTCTCATAATTAGGAGCATCAGATCTTTTGTTTTCCGATTGTTTCTTCATTCTTTCTCGTGCTTCCTCTAATGCAGCTTCTACTTCTTTATGAGATTTTCCTATCTCCATGCCGAATTCTTTTTCCATGCCTTTGGCTTTTCCTTTGAATCCCATGTGGGGGGCATAATTGCATGTGATGTTGAAGGGGATAGTGCCGGTGGTGGTGGTGAGAGAATTATTGTGATGGAACTGGGCAACTTTGAGCCAATCAGCCCGTTCAGTCTGTTGCTTTGCTATGTAAGAGTGGAGATACTGTTCAAGTTCTCTATTGATATGCTCTGTTTGTCCATCGGTTTGTGGGTGATAGGCGGTGGAGATTTTCTGGGAGATAGAGAGAAGACTACATAATTCAGAGGTAAAGTCCGAAACAAACTAGATCCTTCCTAATGCCGTCAAACTCAAACTGCCAAACTCTATTCATATTCACCCTACCATTAATATTTCACACGTTAAACCATATTGGGCAACCCTTCCGGGTCAACCAATCTCATGCCCAGACACAATTGAAGTTGACAAAGAAGGGGTAGAGCAGTTCAAAATTGATTACATTGCAGCATCTTGTCTTAAAGGCTGCCAGCTTCAATATCTCATACATTGGAAAGGTTATGATGAATCCGATAGGACATGGGAATCCAGCAACATTATTAACACCACCCCTCAGGCAGTTGCTGATTTCCATAAAAAGAATCCCTTGGCTCCTCGGAAACTTCACAGCCTTAACATTGGAGATTTCTCTTCACTTTTTTCTCATTACGAAAACTTTACCAAAACTAATTATCACAGGACTCGCCTGGAATTCGAGTCTTAAAGAGGGAGTAGTGTTATGATATGCTATATTTTCAAACTTTTCACACATATACTTTACATCTTTCAGACTTCAAAATCATGTGATGTGCATGTGACCTATGGTCTAGACAAACATGCTGCACACATGCCTTATTAATCTCCATTCTTTCTTTCTTATCATCATTCTTCCTCTTCCACAAACTCTTCTTTCATTTATCTATACATAGCAATCACTCCCACAGACCCTATGGTCTGTGTGCACTCTTGTAACATATATAAAGTAGCTGTAGTCGACTGGACTCCCCAGTCTAATCCATTTGTAGCTTGCGGCCTATGTCCCTGCGAGTGTATTAAGGAAGACATCACCTCTTATCTTTACTCTCCTCTTCTCTAAACTGCTTTGAAGCTTTGGTGTTAGTTTTGTCAAGTCCCACCAGTGATTGCTTGAGTATGCTTACAACACAAGATTACAGATAATGTCTGATCTTGGTGAATACCTTGATCTACTGAGATTCATCCATGTGTAAAATCTCTGTGAAATGCAACATGCTAGCCTGGGTTGGTGGCTGGTTGTGTTGGTACCTTATCATAACTGATGTTCATGTGTTGGAGTTTTTGTGTGAAGTCAGGGTATTACAAACACATTTTCCACCCCTATTTGTCTAGTCACATGATCAACTTCTGGTCTTGTCAATCACATGACCTTATCTTTTCCCATCATGTGACCATGTGAAGTAGGTCTAGACCTATAACACACATCCACCTCATGTATTTAGTTTGTCAGTCAGGAATGTCTAGCACTGCCTCTATTTAATCTCTGTTACATTAATCAGCATAGTTTACTAATACTCTCATGATATGTCATCACATAGCCTCTGGTGTATGGACCAACTACATAATATACACAAACAACATAGTCAGTATATATATCTTGGATCCAACACTCCAAGAACTTTAGTCAAGTTCTTGTTGGGATTTCCTCTCAACTATCTTCTTCATGCTATAGTTAGCTTGAGTAATTGAGTGGCCCAAGTCATTATTTTATTTGAGGTTGCCAACACAGGGCTGAAAGGGTGTATCAACATGTTGTCACCACCATTGTTGCTTGTGTGGTGCCTTGAGTGTCTATGGGAGGGTGAGAGCCATGCCCATCTTCTTTTGTTGTGCTGTCAACAGAAGCTGAAGATGCAGTGTGTGGGGTATTATTGCAGATGTTGGTTGGTAAGATGGACCAGTGACAGACTTGAAACCATGGTTGTGCAAGGGTGTCCTATCTGTGATGCATGCTGAGTATGCTGATGGTAAATACAAAGAATACACTGTTGGACATATGGCTGATCTGTGCTGTTTTCTCAATACACAGGTTGACAAACCTGAGACCCTTGAGCAACCTCCTTGTTGGTTGAGCCAGAGAACAAACACTTGAAGAAGGTATATATCAGGTTGACAACAGATGTCACTTGATTATCCTGGATTGATTTGCCTATGGTGATGTTGTTGAACAGGATCTCTTCTTCAGCAGACAGGGACAGTTCATTTGGAATAATCTTGTCAAGGTCAACTGTGTTGTCCTGATTGGCATACACACTGTACATGAGCAACTGGGATATGCACATGTAATCAGATCTGGTTGACCAATATACAAACAACTCACCTGTGTACTCAGAAAATAGTACAGATCATCCATACATCCAATAGCATGTTGTTTGTATTTCACCATCAGCATACTCAATATGCATCAGAGGCAATGCATCCTTGCATGGTCATGGTTTTGAGCCCATCACTGGTCCATCTTGCCAACTAACATCTGCAGCAATACCTTCACATATTGCTATGGGCAAATGGCACATGACTTGCTCAACTTCTCTGAGGATTCAATACTGGATAGGTCCCACGCAACAGGACAGGCATCAATGGCACAGATGACCTTCTGGATTGTGTCAATGTTCCTAACCTAACTGACCATTTATTTTATTTTAATGGTTTTGCAGATGTGGGAAGCTTTGGAAAGATTATAAGCTTTTGCATCAAGACCTGAAAATTACCACTGTGCTAACTCAGCAAGACCACTTGAAATCACTCTTCTTGTATGGCCTCATTTCTGTGACACATACTAGTGACATTAAAGGCTTTATTTCCATTGATGGATTGATTTTGAAGGAATGCACCATGGACAAAAACAGTACAGGAGTGATAGCCATTGCTTGTACTGTAGTCCAGCTTTAGTTTGTTTTTAACTCATTCTTGGCATATGCTAATTCAAATTTAGCTCAAATGTGCTCTGGAATTTATTCACAGTGGTGTCATTGACATAGAATAGATAATAGCAGAGATGTTGGAATCTAATCATGGTAGGATGGAAGTGAAGCTGCTGAAGATCCTTGACCAGGCTATGGAATGTTAGTCAGACTCTACCTTATATTAGTTTTTATCTCAGAACTGGAACTCTAAGATTACAGGCTATCAGTTGTTGGTGAATAGACAATGTTCCAAATTCATCAAGAATATATTCACCAAAGCATATTGCTGAAGGAACCTGAAACCTGAAAGCACTAACACTGTTAGCCTGGGCAATGTGAGCATAGATTGTCATTGTATTTTTTATTTTTATTTTTCATCTCTCTGATCATGGTTGATATTAATTGTTTCACTACAGCAATTTTCAGGTCAACAGGTCTTATCTGGTTCCATCTTTTTCCATTTGGTCAGTTTTCTTGTATTCTTTTATCCTGTCATGTCCTCATCTCTAACTTTGTCTGTCTTGTCTTTGTTTGTTCCATCTCATGGAAATAGTGCCTTCAATATTCCCTATTGTACACTATCTATCTTGCCATATACATTCTTCACTTTGTTTGATTACTATCATCACTTTTTACCTATATTATATTGTACTTTTTTGCTTATTAGGTGATGTGGTGCATTTATTGAGGCCACTTTTTCCCATTCCAATCACTGTCCATCAATAGAAAAATGTGATCCAAGAGGATGGATAAGCTTATTCATGCTTATTCTCAATCATACTTTATTCAGACTTGATTATGATAATTAGTTTAGATAAGCTTAGATAAGTAATATGCTATGTTGCTGATTAAGTGTGGTCTGGTCTAATTTTTTGCCTCCTTTTTGAGGCAACTGAACTAAAACCATGAAAAAATTGATTGTTCTTTACTGGCAGACTGGTTGCCCTAACAAATTATTACAATCAATTATGCAAAAACACACAAATCATAGTATATGTGAATTTGTGCAATATAGGGCTGTGGAATTTTCAATAATTAATTATACAAATATATATATATACAGAATCATATAATATATATGAGGGTATGGAATATTCTATAATTAATTATGTAAAAATGCACAAATCATAGTATATATACATATGTAGATTTGTGCAACTGGAAGTGTGCAATCATGATCCAGTTCAGTTGCTGGTATTTTTGTGATCCTGCAACTGACTTTAAAACACAGATGAATTCCATTAGGCTCTAATTGACCATAACACAAATGTATTCAATGAACAATTATTCAGTTTTAATCATTTTACAGATCCCATTATTGATGTTTTGTTGGTCACTACTGGTCACCTTTATGAACTGATCAATGACAACAATTTAAATCAAGTATTCAGTCCCATCACCACTATATATGCAGCCCTCAATGAATATAGTAATGGTATGTACACTGAAAATTCCATCCAAAACAATTTATGGCACATCACCTACCATAGAATAATGAATGGAATCATAGAACTCAGGCTGCAGGTTCTGCCATCACATGCAGTTGCATGTTTATTCTCATGTTTCACATGCTTTATGTTATGATATACCATATTTTCAAACATTTTTAACTTAGCGCATTTGCGCACTACTTTACATCCTTCAGACTTCGAAGTCACGTGATGTGCACATGACCGTGGGAAGCTACACGTGACCTACGGTCT
>JBBPQN010000490.1:0-15223 GCA_038092575.1 Boletus subluridellus
TAATACATCACTAGGATCCACTGGTAGCAAAGTAATGCATAATGAAGATTGTAGTAAATTTGCATCACTCTGTGATGACAGTCTAGGTAAATCATGCATCAGAGTGCCAGGGAGTGGTGCCTGGTTATCCCAACGAGAACCGCTTGCAGGAAGACGACATCAATGTGGTCATTGTGCTCTTCATCAGGCACATTTTCACTTCTTCTCACGACGGATACATGGTGAGGTGCCAAGTATCCAGATCAACTTGTGCATAACCGTATTACACAGGAACCACGAGAATGAAGTCCCTAGACAAATGATGTCCTCTAGGACTGAGTGAGTCACGGTGTTATTGCCATATACGCTCCCAGTTCGTGATAAAAGTCAAAGTTGGCCTTCCGCTATACTTGCAAATACCGTGATACACCACGGAGTCTGGATACCAACGTCTGAAGGCTACAGAAATCCTCGTGAAAGATGGCTGCAGTCCTTCCATCCCTAATCCTGACAGAAGGCTAGCCATCTAGATCGCCGTGGGTCAGGCACAAGGGGTGGGAATACTTGCTCTTACAGAGCTCACTCCCGATATCTTGCTCACTGCGTTGGGGGGTTGGGGCGCATTCCACAAAGAGGTCTCGACATGGTATTGGTATCGTCGCTACCCAGAAATGACGCTGACATATCCTTGCAGCTAATGGAGATACAACCGCATGTCGCGTTAACATAGTACGAGATCGAGTGAGGTAAAAATAATCAGCATCTGTCTGTTGGACGTCGTCAAAATCCTTGCCCATGCTGTTTGTGACATTCACGCAGGGATGCCGGAGGTTCTACACCTCGTGGGATTGCGGAGGCCACAGGATATTTCGAGGTCGCAGAGTTCGTAATAAGCCCCATTGAGCGCTGACCAATCACGATCGTCCTTTGGGCTCTGGCTAGCCCTTCACTTCCTTCCCATGGTGGTCGATCTGCTCCGTGTGATCCACATCTGCTCCATTTCTCGATTGTCCCTTCAACGTATCTCTCTATCCCCTTCTCCCTACCGTATCCACCACCGCCACCAGCGTCGCCGCCACCATCACCATCAGTGCCGCCGCCACTCAGGCTGCAACAGCACTCATATCCCCCACTTGCTCCTGTGCGACGAGTTATTTCAAATTTCCCCATTCAGCATGGGATAGACATCGGACGTCACGGTCAGTGAGGGTCCATTACTCCACAAGGAAATCATGAGTACACTATGGTTCCGGAGTCCCCTGCGAAGTATCTCGATTCCCTTGTTATCTTGGGGCACAGTTCCGGCAGTGTCAGAATTCCGATGCGCGAGTTGGAAATGCGGCTGCAAGGGCTATGGTCTGCGGCGCCAAGCTTCTCAGACACGGAGTTGTTAATTAACACAGAAAAATTCGCAGTAGCAGTGAGAGTCCATCCGTTTTCCTCATGGTATCTCATTCGCAATCTGAATCGCTCCCGGGCACACAGGCGTTTACGAGTTCCTCGGCGACTCTGCACGAGGACATCAACGCTCGGCAGGCCAAATCTCCAACTGACAATCCACGCATCGATGGGTTGCGCCGTTGGTGTTACACACTTCATGCCCTCCTGTGCATCCTTCATCTCGTTCTGCTGGTCATGTTGTGGCCCCACCCGGAGCATGCTTTCACTATCCCGTTGGAGAATACTATCTTAACAACTGGACTGAGTGCTTTCCTACAAGCATTCTACTCGGTATGTGGTTCCATACTTCAGAGACGTCAAAGTTCCAACCAACACCACGGAGCTCAGCTTTACACAATCTTATTGGTCTTCATAACCCAACGTCTCGCGTTGTTCGCTTCCATTTCTCGGCGTCAGAAGCTCACCACTACTCACGACCTATCTGAGGCCTGGGCCGGCCTTGGATCTGCTATGCTCACATTATGGCAGCAAACCAAGATCGCGGCATCGCCTTGTGCAATGATTTTGGTGTTCTTATACTTGACGTGCATTTCCGTCCTGCACGTCGCATCGCCGGCAATCATGCAGTTCCAACCATACAATGCTTTGCTAACGACGGTCGTTGCATCGAATTCAACTTGGCCTGACCCTTCTGTTGACCTCTCTGCGCTCACATGGACTCCGATAACACCATTGGCCCCACTTATCTTTAATCTCAACTCGTCCATATTGTCGACTTCAGGCTTGGTGAACAGTACACTATACGACACTTTCACTGGGAACCCGCAAGTTGTGAATGCCTCTGTGAATGCGACCACGCTACGTGCTAATTGCGGTTTACTTCCAATCCTGACCAGTGATGGCTTCGGAGGCATCAACGCTTCACTGAGTGCCGTCGAAAACATTACAACAGATTCTGGCCAGCCATGTGAGATACAGATTCAAATCATACGCGTTAGCTTAACGTATTGCACAGGGAAAGACGAAATAGTGTGGCTCACCAAAACGCAATATACGTGCACTACTAGTACCTGCACGGATTACCCATTGGTGTTCGCGGTCTCCACTGCTATGGAACTGGACAGTTCGATACAAAGTCCAGTCAGTATCAACACACCCTGGCAATTTACACCCATAGACGGTCAGGACGACACAAATAAAAATGACTTATTTCACTCACGTCATCTGTATTCAGGCGGAGAAATTCAAATATCTAACACGACCGTTTACCCTGTGGCCTGTTCTTTATATGCGTCGAACCATCAATCAACTCTTGATGTGCAACGTGACATTCTGTGGTCTGCCACGGTGGGAAATTCGGATGTATCGTCGCAAGGATGGTCACTGTGGTCTTCTGCTAGCAGTGGTACAGATCCAGAAGTTCTAAACACAGGAGTGTGTCATGGTATCTCTCGTTGTGTTGATGATGCTGATCAGCCTTTAAACAAATCAGATTATGGCTGCAATGTTTGCTTCATATATTCCCATTGGGTATGGTGGACCAGATCAGCAGCTCTTTTGTCAGCAAGGCTCGTGCACGACCCTTTCAACAACAGATATGTATGCATTTGACATAAGATTTGCACCCTTCGACAGACTTACTTTATTCTAGATATCTTATGTCATTAATGGGCGTAAATGTAACCGCAAACAACATAACAGCGGCATCTGAATCAAGCGCACACCCTTCAGTAACCCTTACCCCATCTCAGATGGAAACTGCCGTGTCTCGAGTAGCTGCAGAATTGATCTGGTTAGGTATGCCCCTGAGAATTACTTTATGACATCACTTACCAGGACATGACAGCTGGGCAACTTGGCGAAAGTAATGGTGGATTTGCACTGTCCTCCACCAGTAATGATGTCACAGAACAAGTGCCGAAGTGGAGACTAAATGTAAGTTCATGCTTAGCAATGACTATCCCCACGACTCAAAATTTATCGTCACCGATACCCAGATCAACCAAATCCCTGTGAGTCCTCCGTGACAAGTTGCACTATCCCAGGAAACTTACACTAATTTAAATAGGTCATCTGTGCTCTTGGCGCATCATTCATCCTGTTTGCTATTGTCCGCTTCATGATCGGTGCTTCGTCAAGAACTCAGAATACCTCCATTGAGGGTGTCTCCGTCTTAGGAATGCTGTGGATTGGTGCTCACACCCACCATCTTCGAGAAAGATTTACTATAATCAAATACCCATCTTCGGAGACGCTGCGGTCTATAGGAATGTTTGATATTTGCATTGCCGATGCGGAAGGCAGCAACTCTGAGTCGGGATCTAGATTCACGGAAGATGGAAATATAGAAGGGTCTTCATCACCAAGGTTACTATCTCTACCCAAGTTCGAAGAAGATATACAACATGAAGGTATAATGACAACTCAATTTCTGCATAGTTTGCTGATGCAAACAATCTATCAGGTGGAAAAACACCTGGACAAAGACGTAGAGCTCAAATGTGGAGGCCCTCGTGCATCCATCCAGTTCGTCGTCCGATCACCCCACCCCTTCTGCTTGTATCCTGCTATGTTCTGCATGGAATTTTGGTCGCACTCCATTTTGCGCTCATGGCTGTATTTGCCCACCATACCGAACATCGTGTCATCATTCCATTGGATAGTAGCACGCGGATAACAACAGCGTTGAGCGCCTCATTGCAACTTTTCTATACTGTATGTTTATCGAACTGGATTTGCATCAAGCTGACATTTGTTTCAGCTATATACTGCACTTCTGGTTCTCGTGACACAGCGACTGGCTTTGCGTCGGATTATGACATCAAGACGCGACCTTACTAGCGTTCATGACATTTCTTGTGCATGGACAGGGGTTGGATCTGCCATAGTCGGTCTGTCACAACAAAGGAAGGTCTCAGTGTCGTTTTGGACGACACTTTGCATTGCGGTATATTTTGCTTGCATCTCGGTTCTCCATATATCCTCGTCTGCCGTCATGCAGTTTCAGACGTTCAATAGCACTGTGGTCAACATGGTGCAGTCGACATTGGCTTGGCCGAATTCGTCCGTTAACCTGCAAGATCTCGACTGGGTTGATATTGTCCCACTCATTCCACTGTTTGAACAAATTTCGGACCTTTCTACTGAGGGGCTGTTCGCCAGCACAGTCTATGACACCCCCTTACTAGTCACACCCACATCTCTCAATGCTACTGTCAGTGCAACCACTGTTCATGCGAACTGCGGTTTGCTTTCCAACCTCTCTTACAATTCTATTGAGGGTGTACTCAACTCCACTGTATCTCCGCTGGGTTCCATAAGGATGGGCGTTCCAGCGATGTGTAAGTATTTACAGAGCATGACTCGGAAGCTGATGTTTGTTAATTCTCACCACCCTTCAGGGAACAACACTATCACCTTCGCGGGTCCGAACATGTATGGGGTTCGTCCATGGTTTACAGATCAGATCGCATGAAGTTGAACAAAAAGACTTTAAACTAACAGTGCTCCGGTTGTGATGGTTATTTGTTTTTCCTAGCGACTACTGCCGTGGACATTGATGCCGATTCGCTGCCGTCCGGGAGTTCCATCAGTGTGACAGTGAATCAGACGGAGAACATTGTTCACCTAGGTAAATTAAACATTGTCTGATATTGCTACCAACACTAACAGTTACCTCACCAGGCAACAGCTCGGACTCACAGATTTACTTCCCAATAACGACCTACCTCGTAGGCTGCTCACTGAATGCAACGATCGTTTTGGACACTCTGGACCTACAAAATGATGTCCTCAGTGGTCTGCATCCACCCCAGCTGAATATGTCGGCGCACTCACAACCATGGACACTCTGGTCACCCAGTAAAGTGTCAGAACTTGATAAAGGAGTATGATAATGACTCTAGCTTTTATTTCATACATTGAACCAGCACATCCAGATATCAAATGCTATGGCAATTGCCCCACCAATAGACTGCCCTGTTACCTCTTCATCAGAAATGCAACCCTGTGCTGGCACAATCACAAATATGGATTTGTATGTCCTTCTGTATTCACCCGACTCGGACCTCATGCTTGATACTGCCTAGTTACGTTATGGAAAATGTCGGAATCAATGTGACCGAAAGCGCACTCACCACTGGATCCAGTACAGCCCCTACAGTCACCCTCGGTCGTTATCAGCTCGAAAACGCGGTGTCCAAACTCGCAGCTCAGTCAATATGGCTTGGTGAGTCCGTGAGATTATCGCTGTTCCGTTGGTGGTGGTAACTTGCATGTCTAGCTGATCGTATGGCTGGCAGCTTCCAACCGGCTTCTGGAACGAGCGAAGTCACAGATATAATAGCGCAGTTACAACTGAACGTAAGTGATTCCAGCAAGGGAATGAAATAGTGCCTCCCCTAACAGCGTCCGTAGATTAACAGTATCCCGGTAAGTTCCTTCAACTCTGAACCCCAAAAGCGCAACAGTTCAAACGAAAGATAGCTCGGGTTTGCCTTCGGGGCGTCCGTGACTATCTTCCTACTCACATTCTACCTGGTCGGAGTCACGGCGCCAAGATCCCTCGCAATTTCCTCGCTCGGGGTGCTGGAGACATTGTGGCTCGAATCCCACTCACAGCTCCTTCATGACCGCATGCTGGAAATTGATGACCCTTCCCCCAATAATCTGCGGAGTGCTGGAATGCTCAAAGTCTGCATTGCGGACGAGTTAGCCGCAACAGAGGAAACAGATGAGCAGGAAGATAATAGACCAACGACATTGGAAGACGAGTAGGGTGTCAAACTTTTTGTTCAAGAAATTTAGACTGATCAAATTTTTGGCTTCGAACTTGAATTTCCAGCACGCAGACGAGTCACTTACTGCCGCCGCGGCTCGACATAGTACTTGAATACGACGAGATCACTCTGGACGCTCTTCTGCCAGGGTACAGGGGTGACTAGACTTTCGGCATGATTGAGGGAAATCACATAGTAAATGGATTCGGAGCTCGAAGTACAGTGCTTAAAGTCCACTGGCATGAACCCTTGAACATCCAAGCCCAGTATAGATGTACCCCCCTTTTTCGTCCAGTTTAGTCGAGGATGTACTAGTAACCCTGCTCGAAGTTGCCATCATCGTCATAATCGCCACCAGTCCTTGCGTCCTCGCGCAGACGACGCCCCTCTCCTAGGGCACCAACTGGCATGACAACAACAGTTTCTCGCTCGACGGAGTGGCACATCCAATGTATCCAAGACCAAAAACTACACCACCCTGGGCTTCCTCGCATCGTCCCACTGGCAGGTGTCGGTGATATCTTCACCGTGTCGGGCTGGAACTTCCCGCACTGCGGTGCATGCGTTGCTGTCACGTATGGTATCACTTGGCTACATATGAGTCCAAGACTCGGTTCACCGTTTCGAAGGCGCCGCTGAACCCCTTGAAAGGTGGTCAGGCGGCGATGGCACTGCCAATAGGTCGGGTCAACATTTCGTTTGTCACGTATCCGACCTGTCTGCATGCGTGCTGTAAAGTTCGAGCCGAACGGGGATGGCGAAGATCGTCAACAATCAGCTTCAAGTTTAGTTTTCTTATGGGGCCTCTCGGCAGATACGACGTGACGACCGTGGAGATCGAGTGACGTCTCCTCGCTGATCAGGCTATAATGGCATTTTGATGCAACATTACACTAACAGTCTAGTCAGAAATGTGATGCAACTAGTGATGTGCTGGGCCTGGCCTGGCCTGAAAGCCCTGGCTTGGGCTCCAAAGCCCTGGCCTGGGCCTCAAATTATCTCAGGCCAGGCCCTAAGATAGGGCCTGGGCCAGGGCTTTCAGGACAAACAAGTTGAAATGACCTTGCTAGCTGTAAAAGAGGCAAGTCAGTACAAATTGCACAAATGTATAGCAGACAACATACCTAGGCCATCCAGACCACCAACCAAGCACCCCAGACAACCCATCAAGCCTATAAATCTGCTGCCAGCATGTCAATGTCAAAAGATCAAATCATGACCTACTAATAGAGAAGTTAATCAAACCCAGATGAGAAAATGCACTTACCAAGTCATAAAGTCATGTTGAGGCTATATCAGGCATATCAGACATGTCAGATGTACTACATATGAAGTCCAGAGGTTGGGAGAGCATCCCATAGCAAGAACAGATAAGCAGTACAATCCCAAAGTTGATGAAAGAGGAGTATGTGCACTGAGATAGCAGCACCCAGCTAGCACTGGTGAGCCACAACTAACTTATCTCAGATGGGTTAGATCAGTAGTATGTTACATAAGCAAGGCCTATTTCAGCCTGCTAGTACTAAAGTTTTCTACAGATATATGTATATGTAGTCTACTAATACTGTACTACTAGTAGTGACTACACTATTTTTGTACACAGTATCTAGTACCATACAAAATCCTCCCAGGCCCTGGCTTAGGCCCTGGGCTTGGGCCTACCAATATGCTGAGCCAGGCCCTGGGCCCTCACAAGGGCACTGACCAGGCCTGGCTTGGCCTGGCCTATATAGGGCTTGGCCTCAGGGCCTCAGGCCCAAGCCTGCACATCACTATTTGAAAGCACAAATAGCATCCCCAAGAGATTTCATGATGTTATCCATCAGTTGAAGAGTTTTGTCAGTGTGCATTCATAGCTTTGCCAACCCATGCCACTGACAGAGGAGGTAAAGAAGCTTGAGCACGGCAGAATTGTGGGGCTCTGGTAGCAAGCCTTTGAAAACAGGAAGAGCACACTGCAGACCCAGTTTAGTTGGATCACTGAAGGGCACTGAACTACTGTATACCTGGAGGAGATCTTCAAAATCATGAGCTGTGATTCTTTTCATCTCTGAGGCATTTTTCAAAAATCGTTGAATTGTATCTCTTCCGAACAAAGAGACCTGGTGATATCTTTGAATAAGAACATGTCAGTTAAATGATTGAATAGTGTGTTGGTCGGAATGGCTTTCCTTTGATCAAGCTCACGCAACTTGCTCCCTTTCAAACTCTCCACCATGTGTAAGAGATGGCTAAAAATTGCTTTCCAGATGCCAAGCTCAAATTCATGTAAGAGATCGACCACCAGCATGGTGAAAATGCAGAAACCAAAAACACCGAGTCTCTCCAAAAAAGCATTCTGCATATGTCAACATGAATTAGCATAGATACCTTGAGCCCCAGTTCGATTCACACCCACCGTAGTGGGTATAAGAGACTCATTCTTGAGAAGCACTTGAACTTGAGGGGAATTAATGGTGTAGTTTCTCTTGTAGATAAGCCTTCATGCATCCAGGACTTTGTTCCATTGGTTGTTATCATCAACATGAACTAGCAGCTGACGCTGAGTCATATCCTGTTGGATACCCATATTAGGAACATCTGCCATGGGAAGCGTGCACCATGGACATGGGCATGCTCTGAGGTTGCATATAGACGTGACAAGAATCCTATTCAGATGAACACAATGTCAGCAGATCTGAGCGAAAATGTGAAAGCTACATACTTCTTAGGATAATCAGTGGAATAGGTGAATATCCATGGGTAGAAGTGCTGCCTGACACCATCGCAACATGATATGATGATTCTGTGGTGATAGGCTGTGATGAACTCTTTGTCGAGGAGTATCTTCCACTGTTCGTGGAAGAGTTCTCATTGGTGTTACGAGTGGTAATACCCCCCCTTCATTTTCCCCCTCTTCCTTGTCGCTCGACTACCCAGAGTCATCCCTATGGGACGACATCATCTCCTCTCTACGGGAGTACGAGTTATCCGACGATGCCTTCGCGGACTTCGAACCCATTCCGACTCTTCCCGAAGGCACAGCCTTCTTCTGATCCGATTCTCTCCTTTCCGATTTCTTCCGTTCCTATTTTCCCCGAGGACACTGCCCCTTTACGTCACGTGCTTATTATACGCGACGCATTTCTTACCTCATCCACACGATAGTGCCTCCCCTAAAGTCTCATTTCCTATTTAGTCTCACCTGCCCTAAACGCCTTCAGGCAGTATATATATTCACGCTCCGCCTGTATCTACTCTCTAACTTTAACCTACACAATCTACCGTGTGTTCAGGTTCCCAGCTGGCTCGCTCCCCTCGCCACTGGTCTCGGATTCCTCTTCTCATTTTACTCTTCGTCCTCAGAAGAGTATACACTCGACGCTAGTCACGGTGGGACTAGTCGTACTTGAACCCTTCCGCAGATCGGAAGCCTGGTATTAGGAACTTGACACACGTTGGTGTCATTTGTTACAAGGTTGTAACAATTGGCAATGCATATGAAGGGCCTCGTGTGCTTTTTCACCTAAATGTTTCATCAAAAAATCCCTGAATTCATCTGGTAGCTGGGTGAAGAGTGAGGTTGTGGTTAAGCCAAACAGTCAAGCCAGAATACCAAGTGCTTACCACCTGGAAATATGCTGCGTGAGAACAGAGATTGTTGGTTGGTTGACATCTGCGATACTTCGACTCATTTCCAAATTACATGTAGAGTGACCAGAGTTTAGTGTTGCCAGAGGTGGTTAGCTGAGTTGCATCAGACCAGAACATAAGTGCTGCCACAACACAAGGCAGGTCACAGCCAGGTTCTGGTGGCAAGTCCTGAAGCCCTTGACTCACATCAAGGAATGCAGTGGAGGTGAAGAGTTCACCATGTACCTTGACGGCATGGTCTTTGTGAGGTGGTTGCCATCACAGTTCATATGGTTCAAAGTGGAATAGTGATGCATCAGCTGGATTTGTAATTTTTTCCTTGATTATTGAGATGAGGGACTGATGATAAAAACCAGAGATAGTGTAGTCTTTTGGCCCCGGATTTCTCAACTGACTGTGAAATGGGACTGAGATCATGACCAAGGAACATTTCCATCCATCGTCCTCACCCAACCACTCTAGAAGGTCACTGTCGAATTGATTCTGTCCAAGTTGACGGTCAATGGCATCCCATGCAGTCTGTGACACAGAGGAAGGTGAAAAGGATCGGTTGCTGACGATATCAAGAAGTTGCCTGAAACTTTTCTTGGATTTCTGGGATCCTTGGTTCCAATACCAATTTCCAAGGTGCATCGAGCTCTTGTTGGGATAAGGGTGATATGGATTCTCGGGGGTTTCATTTGAGGACCTAATACTAGAGGACTCCAAGTCAGTGCACGATGAACACATGTTCTCAACTGAATAGGGATCTTCTGGGTCATGGTGAGGAGGGGTGTCAGTGTGGTATATGCAGAACAATCTGAATTTATTCATCTGGGTCTTGAACATCATGTGGAAAGACAAGTATAGGGAGCAAGGGGATTTCCTGATGGGGACAGACAACATGTTATGAGACAAAGAGGATGAATGGTTGATACCTGGCACCCCAGCAGTTGGCGGACAGGGGAATATTTCAGGAGGAGGAAGTGGTGACAGGCGCTCTGGAAGCACATCCTGAAACCACAATGGTAGTTTGTGATTGGTGCTTCGCAACCTTCACAGCGTCAAGGATACTTCATGAGTGTTTCACATTGTACACATAAGTTACCATACTTAGAGAGGGATAAACTACAAAGAACAAAGAATACACTGTCTGCAAATTCAGCTCAATATGCCATTTATTCAGGAGGACAAGAAATAAAGTATTGATCACTAGTGATCTGCCATCACATGGGTGTCCACACTGGGCAGAAGCTCAGCGCTGGCCCCACTCTGAACAGAGAAAGAGCTCACTATGGTGAGTTGGGCAACATTACAACATACTGTCCCTGCATCTTCTGGGACAGACAAAAGTTTCACAATCTGACAGTGCAAGTAATGGCAGTAAGGTACTTCCCCCCCACAGTATTTACTTTGTTGATGCCAACAACATCATGTGCTTGAGAGATTCTCTGAACCTCTGCTTCACCGAGAGTTTGACGCAGAGCACTCTCCCAATCATGGCACTTTTGCTCAGCATCCACTAGCCCTACAGCAAATGCATTCTTCATTGACAGTGCATTTGCAAACTCCTTCCTGAGAACTTCCAGAGGAGGGGATGTGGTGGCTGGAAGTTGCTAATAAAATGTCCTTGTCAGAGTATTCCAACTACAACCTGTTAAGAGTCCAACCAGAAGCTTGATAGCATCTTCTAAAGCTTTGCTATAACTAGTAACATTCACAGGCTTTGAGTCCCGATCCACCCAAAAAAGAGTATCTTTGTGAGGAGGGGAGGGAAGTAGAGAAGGTAACTTTGCACTTTCATTCATTTGAGATGCCACTCAAGGCTGACGATCACTTGGGGGAAGAGGTAAGGTCGTGGTATAGTGTATGAATGGTCTTTTAGGGGTGTTTGACATTGCAATGAACTGAGAGTCCTGTAGGCTGAGAGCTGTTGGGGGTTAAGTGTGTTACACAGAAATTTTGATAGGCTAGTGTCACACCTTGCACCATGACATCCAGTGAACAGTGACCATGATCGTGTCCAGGGATAGCTGGCTATGTTTTCCTACTCGCTATATAGGAGATCATAATGTAACATAATTCACTAGTAAAATGAGAGTGGTCTGTTATGCATGCTGACACATAACGAAGTAGATCAAAACATATGTTGTCCTGACTGTCTGAGCTCGTGCCTCTGAGTTGACCGTTTCTGACAGAACCTTGTACATATGACATCTACTAGTGTATGCTACATAATGATAAACAACTCTGAGTGCTCAATGGTGTGGGATGTTGAACTGAATGGGAAGCAGGTAAAGATGAGCAATGACCGAGCATCTTAATATTCACTGGAACAGATGCGCTCAAATCAAGCCAGTAACTGATAACCAATTTAGGAATTGATATGGTACAAGGGACTCATACTGTAAGTGGCGTGTATGATCAAATGATTGAGACAGATATCTAGTGTACAATGTCAACCAGGAGTAACACAAACCATTGGACAAGTGCATCCCAACGTTGGCTGCGTTCTGCCAGAATTTCATCAAAAAACTTGTAGATGAGGGAGTGTTCCCATGCAACAGACTGCACATGGTCCACAGTTAGCATAACCGAATGTCTGAAAGCATAGCGCAAGGGAACCAGCGCACAGATTTCCACTACTATCTAAGTTGTCTAATTCAATCAGGTTCACCCAAAATAAGATGCAACTCATCCAGGCAAGAACAAACATCACTTTTTCAGCATTAGAGAAGATTGCGAGGTCAGTGAGCATAATTTTGGACAGACTCAGGGGGTTCATGAGGGTTTTGTAGACACCGATAAATGCACCGAAGTTTGGGTTGGTGATGGTTTGGTGTAAGATATGTTGGGTGGCCAGGTTGGAGAACCAAGTGAGACGTGTAGGCTTGTGCCATGTGTGCAAGAACCGGTAACCATATGTATCATTCCAGGCAGTATTATTGTCCACAAGGCCAATGAGGTCGGGGAAAATGTATGTGTTCAGGGAAGATGGGATCTGTGAAAAGAATGGATTGCAGGAGATCTGGGGGGTCCTGTGAATGGAGTAAGTAGCCAATAGCATGCCATACCCTGGTTAGGTAGGATATGGCGACACCCTGAAGCTGTAACAAGGTTAGTATAGTCGAATATTGAGCAATCGTGTACTTACCCCAGTGATTACAATACTTTTGAGTGATAAATTGCCATTGGGGAGACAGTCTGAGACAGTGAGTGTCAGAACTGTTTGGTTATCAGCAGTAAGGGTAGGAATCGGATGAATGCATGTACCTTCGAATCCTAATGCATGCTGCCTTGTCAAGACCATGTTTACAACAGCTGTTACTTTCTCTGGTGCGAGCTGGAGATCACCACCTAGGATGGACTGGAACGGGTTCATGTTTGTCAGGATTTTGCAGGTGAGGATCAGCGTGCTTTCCTGGGCAACCAATGACCAAACGTGGGCTTGGTTCAGGAGCATGGAATGGAAATAACCTACTGATCAAGTGACAAGGGTTGGGCTACAGTAAAGATGGTCACTTATCAGGAAGGTCCGCGAAGTCAATATGATGGGCCGCCATCTCCATGTTGTGTGGCACGGGGCTCAAAGGTGGGGAATTGATCAGCATTTCGCTGAGTATGGATTTGAGCTCCTTGATTATGTCGAGGGCTCCACTACTGTCAGTGGTACCCAATGGTGGCGTTGTTGCCATGATTGATGATCAATATTGGTAGATGGTGGTGGCGGTCGAGTTGCTGCATAATATTCCATATATATGACAGTGTGACTCTGTCACACAGCCTCGACCAGGCCCAATGTCCACGAGTTGAACTTTCCGAATTCAGTTTCATTCATTTCAAAGTCTGAGCCATTATTTCTGATATGGTAGTAGATGGTCTATGGTATTACAAGGCCCTACAAGATTCTCACCACCCTGTCAGCGCTACCAAGGTCAATACTGGCCATCCAGTCATCATCCAAGCCCTTGCAAGGTAATCTCAGACTACAACCTCTGTTAGATGCTACAGAAACTGCTTTCTGCTGATGTTGGTGGCGTATCGCTAGCTAAATTATGTTCTGTGCACCACTCAGGGCTCTCAGAGTACATGTTGGACATCATTGGAGCTGGCGCCACAGCAAAATGTGTGACTGACTGGAGCCAGGTCTGGAGAGATCCCCCAGAAGTGGGGAAGCTGGACCTCAAGATTGAACATATTCACAAAAAGGGATGGTCTCATCCTGTTGTGAGTGCCAGGACACATTCTGAGTTTGTGAGCTCTTGGATGAAGCAACTCATGTTACTCACTCACCGTGGCCTCAGTGTGTGTTACTGGCGAAATCTGATGTACATCTATTTGAAACTGACCATCTTCATTGTTTTATCGGGTTCACATTCTTTGGAGCGACAAATTCCTTGCAGGGTTGTCAAGATAAATTCTTTGTGTGTGCTTTTCACATATCATTGCAAACATGAGAAATTGGCTAACATTCCTTGAACACAGTCGGTCTTCATATCAGCAGTGGTCTGTGAACCAATCACACTGTATATGATGGGCAAGCTTATCGAAAACTGAATTGACATTCCAGGCTCTTCCCATGGTGTTTACCAAGTGTGAATGTTGGCGGATATGATTGCTCAAGTGAGTCAGTTTCTCAAGAGGTGCTGTCCATTGCAGCATCAACTGAAGCTTACAAGGTTGGGTTATTTCTCCCGGGAAACAACGGGCAAATCGCTTGCTATGCCAGGAACAAAGTACAGACAAGCAGTGAGATGTTCTCCCGCTTCCGCTCTCGCACATCTCACCACCTCTAGGTTATAGCTCACATTCCTGCCCAAGAGCCTCTTTCAGCAATTCCACCAGCAATTCCATCCATCCTGCAATGGCCGCAATTGATGTTCCTTCATAGAATAGTCAACATGTACTTTTTCACCCTCATGGTATTCCTACGTGAGTGTGTCTCTATTGATGCACTCCCCTCCTAACGTGTCATAGTTTCCCAATTGTCTCTGCTTCCACCCCTGCCCTTCCTCCCATCTTCATTCTTGTCACCACCACCAACAAAGACAGTGTTGAGGACTATCGCCGCACAAGGCTTGTTACGGTTTTACCCGTAACAAGTAACTCCAACCTGAGACGCTACTCTTCAAGAGTCCTTGAAGACGGTGTTCTCGTCGAGGTCGTTGTCACTGCCGACGACAACGACGAGGGGTCGATGTCGATGTCGATGGTGACGTCGACGGTATGTCGATGAAGGCGACGACGACGAGAGAAGAAGCGAGGGAAGCGAGTTGTACGATGACCACCTGGTCAAAGGAACCGAATTGTCTACCAAGAGCTCAAGGGAGCAGAGAACCCAGGGTATGAATGAGTAGAATTTGGTTAGAGATAAGTACAAGCGCAGCTCGAACTTATATACTGTTACAGTGGTTTAGGGCCGGTCTAACCAAATATAGTAAGAGAGATCTAGG
>JBBPQN010000491.1:0-15221 GCA_038092575.1 Boletus subluridellus
AATGGGCGAGTTGCCAAAGAGGGCAAAGGGGTCAGGGGCTGGGTGGTGGGGTGGGTGTTAACCTTGTGAGCCTAACAGGTGGTGCAACCCAAGATGAAATGCCGCACAAAGGTGGTAAGGACAGGCCACCAATAGTCCCATTGGAGGGCATTGACAGTGTGGAAGTACCCGCCATGTCCCCTGGTCTTGCTTTCGTGAATGGAATGGGTGAGGTCCTGGCAGGCCAGTTCAGGGATGAAGAGTTTATTCCTGTAGTAAAGGTGGGGGTGGTCGTAGGTCCAGTCCGTCCGGGCCGCTTGGGGAAAGAGGGAGGACCCATTGGCAAGAGCTTTGACAGCGTCGAGCACGAAGGGGTCGGTAGGGGAGGAGGATGCGATCTTATCAGCTAGAGCTGTGTCAATTGACCAAACGAAGAGGTTGGAAGGGAGGAGGGTGACATCTTGGTTATCGCCGGTGGTTGTGACATCATCCTTATGGGAGAGGGCATCTGCTGGGCCCATCTGGGTGCCAGGGAGATGGTGGAAGGTTAGGTTGAAGTCCTGTAGGAACATCAACCATCTGGCCTGGTGGTGGGACAGTTTCCTGGGCTGTTTGAAGTAGGTCAAATTCTTGTGATCTGTTAGGATCATAACAGGGTGGGAGGTGCCCAGGAGATAATGTCGCCATTCTTTGAGGGCATGGATGACAGCGAGGAGTTCGTGGTCGTAGATGTTGTAGTTTCACTCAGCCAGGGAGAGGGTCTGAGAGAGATAAGCGCAGGGGTGAAGGTCGCCATTGGTGTCCTTTTGCATGAGGACAGCCCCTGTGGCCATAAGGGATGCGTTGGTCATGATGAAGAAGGGGGAGAGGATGTTGGGGAGACACAAGATTGGTTTCTTGGTGAAGGCTTCCTTGATGGCAAGAAAGGCGGTTTCTTGGGATTCCTTCCACTCCCAGGGGGCATTCTTCTTTGTCAACTCGATGAGGGGATGGGCTAAGGTCGAGAAGTCCAGGATAAACTTCCTATAGAAGTTACAGAACCCTATGAACGACCAGACCGCTTTAATGGAGGTCGGAGACTTCCAGTCATCGATGGCACTCAGCTTGACTGGGTCCATCTTTACCTGCCCTTCTCGCACAACCATTCCCAAGTACTCCACCTCGTTGACGTCAAAGGAGCATTTCTCAAGTTTGAGGAAGAGTTTGTGCTCCGGAAGTTGTTCAAGGACTTGTTTCGTTCATTCTTTGTGAATGGCGGGGAGGAGGAGTGGATGAGGAGGTCGTCCATGTAGATGACAAGCCATCCTTCTGCCATCATGTCGCTGAAGATGTGGTTCATGAGGGCTTGGAAGGTGGCAGGTGAGTTGCACATCCCAAAGAACATTACCATTGGTTCAAAGAGACCAAAGGGTGTGATGAAGGCCACTTTCTAACGGTCCTCGGGTTTGATCAGGACGTTGTTATACCCCCATTGGATGTCCATTTTTGTAAAGAGACGGGATCCCTTTAGTTTGTCCATGAGATCGGATATGAGAGGAAGGGGGTAGGCATTCTTGACAGTATGTTCATTGAGATATTGGTAGTCCTGGCAGGGACGGACCAATCCATCCTTCTTTGGGACGAAAAAGAAGGGGGAAGCCTGCGGTGATTTAGACGGGACCATCTTTCCCAACTTAATGTGTTCATCTATGAAGGCTCTACAGGCATCGAGTTCCTTCGGGTTGAGAGGATAGGCTTTAGCGACCTTTGGGGTGAAGCTTTCTTTGAGGTCGATAGCGTGATCAAAGGGTCAGGAGGGGGGTAGTTCATTGATGACCCTTTTTTTGAATATGTTTTGGAAGGCGGAGTATTGCTGTGGAAGCTCCTTGTCTACCTTTTCTGCTTTTGAGGCAATCTCTGTGGCAATGGTGGTTTTTGAAATAGTCAGGGAGCGAATGAGTCGCTTTCTCCACATCTGAGCAATGCAAAGGTCTGGATCCATGTCCAAGTATCAGATGAGATATCGCTGGGTGATGGCTTCTAGGGAGTCATGTCGAGGGACAGGGAGTTGATTGGAGATAGTGACCTGTCTAGTGGCCCAGTCAATGGTGGGGTTGAGGTCCTTAAGCCAAGGGAGGCCAAGGATAATGTTCTCAGATCTGCAGTTGATGACCATCAGCTTTTGCTCTTCCTCGATTTCTCCTACTCAGAGAGTTAGGGATACCTGGTGTCAGATAATCCCTTCTTTGTTGGTAGTTCCATCCACATTTCGAGCCTTTAGTGGTTTAGGGAGTCGAGTGGTGGGAATGTGATGCCTCAAGACAAAGTCTCAATCAATGAAGCATCCAGTTGCTCTGCTGTCAATGAGAGCTGTGACGTTGATGATTTCTGCTCCTGCATGCGTATAGAGAGAGAGGGGGATTTGGATTGACTGGGCATGCAAATCTGATACAAATACAGGAGCTATGATGAGGGGAGGAGAAGACATTGAGACTTCCCTCCATTTCAAAAATCCTTAGCCGCTTCTATCTTAGTGGTTGCCACTGTTTCTCCTTCCTCTTCTGGCTGCAGTTCCTCATAGCATGTTTTGAGCACTTGTAGGATGTCCTCTTTAGGCACATTCCTTCCTCCAAGACTGGTGACGTAAGTCACGACTGGGTCTGGAGTGGGAGTGGTGGAGGCAGTTCTAACCCTCTGGGGGTTTCTAGGGGGGCATGGGGGTCCATTGTTGCTACAAGGAGGGTTGTTGTTGTGAGGAGGGCGAGGGTGGTTGGTGGTGCAACATCCCTTCTAATGACAGATGAAGCATAGGTTATCCTTCATGTGATGGGCACGTTCGACTGGGGTAAGGCGGATAGCATCCACATCCATAGCATTTGGGTCGCGACAAAAGGTGGTGCGAGTCTGATGAGGGGGGGTCCAGGTGGACACAGGGATGAAAGCCCTTCCACGTCGAAGTCCGTCTCTCCTCCTTGCCTGTCCAGTGAACTGGGAGGCCTTCTGGATCCATTCATCAATAGAGGTGGGGATGACAGGCATCATGAGGATGGAGTCAGAGAGGTTACTGTCTAGGCCATTGATATACCACTCGATCAATGCCTTCTGATCCGTGATCTCAGCTTTTCCAGCGAGAAGTTGGAACTGGAGGTTGTAGTTGTCCAACCCATCGGGATCCCTGAGGTTCTGCCTCAACCTTCCCAAGTCGATTCAAGTCTTAGCTCTGACATCGTATGGGGTAAAGGCTTTAATGAAGCCTTCTGTTATGGCGGTGAAAGACTTAGTGTTTTCTTCCACCATTTCATCTCCTATTCTCCGGTACCAACCCTTGGAGAAGTCCTTCCCTCGACCTTTGCTCATCTTGGCAAGGAGGGTAAGGGTCTTGGCTCGATCATTGTAGAAGCGAGCATTCATCTGGAAGTAGGCTTTCATAGCCAGCAGCCATCATGGCACATCATCTGGGTGACTGGAGAAATCATCCGGCAGACCTGCCTTAATCTCTGACTTGTGTTTGTCGATGTCCATGGGGAATTCTAATGGAGATTCTGCTCTTTCTTCGGTAGTTGGACTTCATGGTGGTGGAGGTGCAACTGGAGGAACAGTTGGTTGTGAACGATGAAAGTCTGTTCGCGATCTGGACAAAGATTGAATGGGAGTGGTTGGGGAGGAGGGGCGAGGGGTGGTGGAGTTCCTTGTCCAGAAGTCGGGGTCGTCGTAATGGTAATTGGTGGGTTCGGTAGTCAGAGGCAATACTGCAATTTCAACGTTTTCTTGCTCCTGCTGAGGGGAGGGAGCTCGGATTCCTCTTCGCCACAAAATGGTGGTAGAAGGGACCTTGTGCTAAATAGCAGAGGTGAACTGGACGATCTAGTTCTTTTGTTACGCTGATGTGTAGAACCTAGTCGAAGCGCACACTCAAGTGTAGTGCAAAGACACTAAGAAGCTTAGAGGTCTCGCTATGACTAATCCTTGGACCAATCACTCGTGGAATGACCAGATTCTAGGCAATAGATTGCGTAGAACTAGATACAGAACTAGAATACAAGGGCGAAGTATTTATACTACTTGGAATGGCGCACAGACCAACTAAGTAAGGATGCACACAGACCATCTGGGTAAAGGGGGGTATGAGGCAGTACAAGAGAGCTGCCTAAAAGAGGTTATTTGTCCATATCAAGAAGATCGTCTGTAAAGGTGGCATATTGCATGGTCAATGCCATAAGGGCGAAGCCCTCTCACATATGTGAAGACGAATGGGCGAGAGCGTAGTTAGAAGGATAAAAAGGAAAGAAATCTGTAACAATCCCCAAGTATTCTACCTCATTGACATCAAAGGAGCACTTCTTGAGCTTGAGGAAGAGTTTGTATTCCTGTAGTTGTTTGAGGACTTGTTTCATTTGTTCCTAGTGGACAATGGGAGAGGAGGAGTGGATGAGGATGTCATCCATATAGATGATAAGCCATCCTTCTGCCATCATGTCACCAAAGAGATGGTCCATGAGGGCCTGGAAGGTGGCAGGTGAATTACAAAGTCCAAAGAACATTACTGTTGGTTTGAAGAGACTGAAGGGAGTGATGAAGGTGGCCTTCCAGCAATTTTCAGGTTTGATTAGTATGTTGTTATACCCCCATTGAATATCCATCTTTGTGAAGAGGTGGGAGCCTTTTAGTTTGTCCATGAGGTCAGATATGAGGGGAAGGGGGTAAGCATTTTTGATGGTATGTTTGTTGAGATATTGATAGTCCTAGCAAGGATGAACTGATCCATCCTTCTTTGGGACAAAAAAGAAGGGGGAAGCCTGCAGTGATTTCAATGGAACTATCTTCCCAGATTTGACATGTTCATTGACAAAGATTTGACAGGCATCAAGGTTCTTTGGGTTGAGGGGGTAAGCTTTAGCAACTTTTGGAGAGAAGCTATCTTTGAGATCAATGGTATGATTGAAGGATCAAGAGGGGGGTATTTCATCGATGACCTTCTTTTCAAATATGTCTTGGAAGGCAGAGTATTGTGGTGGGAGTTTCTTTTCCACTTTCTTGGCTTTCAAGGCAATCTCAGTTGCAATGGTGGTTTTCAAAACAGACAGAGAGTGATCAAGTTGTTTCTTCCATAACTGAGTGATGTGAAGATCCAGGTCCATGTCCAGATATCAGATGAGATATCACTGGGTGATGGCATCTGGGGAATCATGACAAGGGGTGGGGAGTTGATCTGGGATGGTGACTTGTCTGGTCACCCAGTCAATGATGGAGTTAAGGTCCTTAAGCCATGGGAGACCAAGGATGACATTCTCAGATCTGCAATTGATGACCATCAACTTTTGTTCCTCTTCTACTTCTCCTACTTGGAGAGTAAGGGATACCTGATGGCAGATAATCCCTTCTTTGTTGGTGGATCCATCTACATTTCAGGCCTTCAGTGGTTTTAGAAGCTGGGTAGTAGGAATGTGATGTCTTGAGACAAAGTCTTGATCAATGAAACATCTGGTTGCACCGCTGTTGATAAGGGTGGTAACATTGACAATTTCCGCTTCTGCATTTGTGTAAAGGGAGAGGGGAATTTGGATTGACTGCACATGCAAATCTAATACAAATACAGGAGCTATGATGATTGGAGGAGAAGATGTCAAGACTTCCCTTTGTTTTAAAAATCCTTGGCCACTTCTATTCTAGCAGTCACCACTGTTTCTCTCGCCTCCTCTGGTTCTTCTTTGTAGCAGGTTTTGAGTACCTGTAAGATGTCCTCCTTGGGGATGTTCCTTCCTCCAAGACTGGCAACATAAGTTGCAACAGGGTCTGGGGTGGGGGTGGTGGAGGTGGCTCTAACCCTCTGGAGGTTTCTGGAAGGGCATGGTGGTCCATTATTGCTCCAAGGGGGGTTGTTGTTGTGAGGGGGGTGAGAGTGGTTGGTGGTACAACATCCCTTCTGGTAACAGATGAAGCAGAGGTTATCTTTCATATGGCAGGTGTGTTCTACTGGGGTAAGGTGGATGGCATCCACATCCATGGCATTGGGATCACAACAAGGGGTGGAGCAATTCCGATGGGGTGGGGTCCAGGTGGATGTGTGGATAAAGGCTCTTCCTCATTGGAGGCCATCTCATCTTCTTGCCTGCCCAGCAAATTGGAAGACTTTCTGGATCCATTTGTCAATGGTATCCAGAACAACTGACATCATCAGGATGGAGTCAGAGAGGTTGTTGTCTAGGCCATTGATGTACTGCTCGATCAATGCCTTCTGGTCCATAATCTTGGCCTTTCCAGTGAGAAGTTGGAACTGGAGGTTGTAGTCGTCCAGTCCATCAGGATCCCTAAGGTTCTGTCTTAATCTTTCCAAGTTGATTCAAGCCTTGGCTCTGACATCATATGTGGTAAAGGCTTTTTAACAAAGCCTTGGGTTACAGCAGCAAAGGACTTAGTGTTGTCCTCTACTGTCTTATCTCCTATTTTCTGGTACCAACCCTTGGAAAAGTCTTTCCCTTGGCCTTTGCTCATTTTGGCAAGAAGGATAAGGGTCTTGGCTCAATCGTTGTAGAAATGAGCATTCATCTGGAAGTAGGCCTTCATGGCCAGCAGCCATCATGGCACATCATCTGGGTGACTGAAGAAATCATCTGGCAGACCTGCCTTAATTTCTGACTTGTGTTCATCAATGTCCATTGGGATGGGGGATTCTAATGGAGATTCTGCTCATTCTTCAGTGGTTGCGCTTCATGGTGATAGAGGTGCAACCAGAGGAATAGTTGATTCCTAACAATGAAGATTTGTTCTCTCAGAGGACAAAAATGGAATGGGAGTGATTGGGGAGGAGGGTGGGCAGGAGGTGGCAGAGTTTCTGGTCCAGAAGTCAGGGTCATCATAGTGGTAGTCAGTGGGTTCAGTAGTCAGAGGGGGTACTGCAATTTCAATGTCTGGCTCCTGCTCAGGGAAGGGAGCTCAGATTTCTCTTCACCACGAAATGGTGGTGGGAAGGGCCTCATGCTAAACAGCAGAGGTCAACTGGATGATCTAGTTCTTTTGTTATGCTAATGTGTAGAACCTATTCAAAGCGCACACTCAAGTGTAGTGTGAAGACACTAAGGAACACAGGGGTATCACTATGACAAAGCTTGAAGCTTTAATCACTTGCAGAATGACCAGATTCTAGCAAGAAATTGCATAGAACTAGATACAGAACTAGTGTACAAAAGGCGAAGTATTTATACTACTGTGAATGGTGCACAGACCATCTAAGTAAGGGTGCACACAGACCATCTGGGTAGAGGGGAAGATGAGGCAGTATAAGAGAGCTGCCTAGAAGAGACTATTTGTCTGTATCAAGAAACTTGTCCATAAAAGTAGCATACCACATGGTCATTGCCATAAGGGCAAAGCCCTCTCATGTGTGGGAAGATGAATTAGTGAGAGTGTAGTTAGAAGGATAAAAAGGAAAGAAATCTGTAACAGTTGTCATTATCTACATTGATGACATCCTCATGTTCACTAAAAATGAGAACCAAGAGGAACACAATGCCATCATACTAGAAGTCCTAAAAAGATTACAAGAAAACAATCTATTTATAACACTGGAAAAATGCACATTTTGTACCAAGAAAATCAATTTCCTAGGCATGATTGTCTCAGAGGAAGGAATTGAAATGGAACCTGGCAAAGTAGAAGCTATCCAAAAATGGCTGGTTCCCATGAATGTGAAAGGAGTATGAAGTTTTCTCAGACTTGCCAACTTCTATAGGTGATTCATTAAAGACTTTTCTTTTGTGGCTAGACCACTAAACAACCTCACAAAAAAAAACCACATGTGAAAATGGTCAGAAAAGGAACAAAATGTGTTTGACATACTGAAAGAAGCTTTCATTACAGCTCCCATTCTTGCCTACCTGGATAATGATTGCAATTTCTGGTTAGAATGCAATGCCTTGAACTTTGCAATAGGAGCAGTCCTATCTATAGAAAAGGAAGAAAATGGCATCCATAGCATTCTCATCACACTCCATGACACCAGAACAAAGGAACTACCTAATAGCTGACAAAGAAATGCTTGCTATTATCCACACACTCAAACAATGGCACCATCACCTAGAAGGTGCTGAGAAATCATTCAAGGTCTGGACAGATCACGCAAATCTCCAGTATTTCATGAAATTTCAAGATCTCAATTGCCAACAAGCAAGATGGGTGCAGTATTTATCACACTTTAATTACAAACTTATTAAAAAGCTGGGTACTTCCATGGGAAAAGCAGATGCTCTCTCTAGACAAGAAGATCATGCTGTGGGCATAGACCAAGACAATAAAGGAGTTACAGTCATACCCACAGAACACATGCGAGCTAACAAAGTAACTTATATCCACAGAGAAGAACAAAAGATCCTAGATTGGGTTAAAACTGCACAAGCCACACTATGTGAGTCTTCCCTTTCAGGATTTGAAATTGACAAAGAAGGCTTCTCTAAATTCAATGGAAAAATCTACATACCTGGGGAAACACAACTCCGCCAGGATATTATTGAACTCTATCATGACTCCACATTAGCCAGACATGGTGGTGCAGAGAAGACTCATGAGTTAGTCTCATGCTACTATACATGGGAAGGCATATATAAACAAATAACAGACTATTGTTCCCAATGCAAAAGATGCACTTGGATGAAACTGACCACATGGCCTCCAGCAGGCAAATTATATCCTAATCCTATTTCTGAAGGTCCCTGGCAGGATATCCCCACCAACTTCATCACGAACTTACCCATATCCAATGGCTATGACAGCATTCTTGTGGTTGTGGACAGATTCAGTAAAGAAGCAGTATTTATTCCCATGGTTAAAGTGATCACCAGCCTGGGAACCACTAAATTATATTGAGACAATGTCTAGAAAACACACAGCCTCCCACAATCTACAATCTCTGATTGCAGCCCACAATTCTCAGCACAAGTAATGAAGGATCTTGGCAAAATGCTTCAGATCAACTTACACATGTCTATGGCATTCCACCCTCAAACAGATGGACAAACAGAGCATGTTAACTGAGACCTTCAACAATATTTACGTCTCTACACCACAGAAAAGCAGAAGGAATGGTCTGAATGGCTAGCTCTGGCACAATTCCAATACAACAACAAGGCCCACTCTGCTATGGGCAAATCTCCCTTCAAGTCACATATTCATATTCACCATGCATGGGAATTGAACCTAAAGAAAACATGAAAGCACCTGCCACTATGGCATTTGCCAAGGATTTCACACAAACTTTAGCTGATGTGAAATTCTCTCTTTCCAAGGCACAGGATGCAATGAAGGCACAAGCCAACAAACACAGATCAGAAGCACCTGTTTACAAAAAAGATTCCCAAGTGTAATTATCTACTGAACACCTGAACTTAAAGGAAACCCACCAATCACATAAATTAACAGAAAAATGGCTAGGACCTTATAAGGTTCTCAAAATGGTAGGATAAAACGCTATAAGGCTGAAACCCCCATGCTATATGAAAATACACCCTGTGGTAAATGTATCAAGGGTCAAACCATACAAGAAAAGACTTCCTAATCAGAAGCTCTATAAACCCGGACCAGTATCAGTTATGGATGAGGGAGATGAAGAATTCAAAGTTGATTATATCATGGCATTACAACTAAAGGGTCGAAAATTAGAATTCTTAGTTCACTGGAAAGGATACCAGGAAGAAGACTGAATGTGGGAAATAGAAGGCAACCTTTCCCACACCAAAGAGGCAATCAGTGACTTCTATAAAAAGAACCCACAAGCACCACAACGATTACAGATGACGCAAATGGTGTTTACCTCTTTATTTAATCCTTACAAAAACTACACAGAACCTCCACCAATCTGGTCTTGCCTGGAATGCGAACCCTAGAGGAGGGTAGTGTTATAAACCCTTTTTCTCACCCCTTTTCTTTCTAGTCACATGACCACTTCACACCTTCACATCACATGACCTTATCTTATCTTTCATCATGTGACTGTGCGAACTAGGTCTAGACCTATAGTACAACATGTGTCAACCTCATGTATTTAATCTCTGTCTATCTTACTTAGAATAGTTTACTAATACTCACATGATTTGTCATTACATAGCCACATGTGCACGGACCAGCATCATAATAGATACAAACATGTAAAATGTATATATACCCTGAATCCAATGCCCCAAGAACTCTAGTCAAGTTCTTGTTGGGATTCCCTCTCAACTATCCTCTTTGCTCTAGAGTCAGTTTGTGTGATTGAGTGACCCAAGTCATTATTTGATTTGAGGTTGCCAACAGGTTCTCTGCTCTGCAGGAGATCTTAGTGGAAGACTTGTTCCTTGGAGACAGTTGTCCTCATAGACTCACTTCCTCACTCACTCTACTTGTCACTTTGCTCATCATCATCAACCTCAACTCATCAATGTCAGTCAGACCTCCTTTGGAGTAGTGTCTCAGGTTGGAGTACCATTGTTGCAGGTAAAACCATAACACATTACTTTATAGGCTTTGAGTTCCTAAATGGCAGGTTTTCACAGAAAACCTTGATGAGCCACTTTCCAAGATAATCCAACACACACTGCATAATGTGAGGAAGATCCATTCATTGTATTTGCATCAGGCAGCTGCTATCAATGCAATCATGAAAAATATCATGGCCATTGCTAAAGCTCAGCACAGCCTGTGAAGATGTTATGTATGTCATTCATTGCAACCATCTAGGGACAACAGCACTTTTGTGATGTGGATGTGAAGCAAATGTGACATATCAGGGTGAATCCAGACCTTGCATATTTCAGATGTAAGTGTATTGAGAATGATCTCACATGTTCATAGTTGAGTTTCCTGCCAGGTGTGGACATGGTCACAGTCATGTATGGTAAGTTGGTTGGCACTGTCAACCCATCCCAGGCTCACCACCACACTCCATCAGGACCAGGTATAAGCTGCCTGTTAAGAACAGGTAACTCTGAGGGGAGAACGAACTCCAGAACTCCAGAGTTGTCTAGATGGACAGGACTTGGCTTCACTGTATGTGGTGTGCCCTTGTCAGGAGTCCTGGTTTGTCCCAGAATTTACTGAGAGTTGGAGGTAGACTTAAGATGTACTAGACATCAAGTCGAGCAGAGGTCAGAGGAGAGCCTTCAAGACTCAAACAGAGGAAAGAGGAGTTATCTAAGTTGATATTCAAACTAAAGAAAAGATACAGGAGTAACAGAGGTTTATATACTTCAGAGTTGTAGAGGGATTAGTAATGGAGGTGGAGTTGGTTTGTAAGTAAGATGTCAGAGGTAATGTAAAGCTGGAGCTGTGCTCCTAAGCGAAGCACAGGTATGGAGGATACTAAGAAGTGGAACTAATACCAATGGGGAAAGACATAAGGTAATATATGGATAAACAAGGTCCAAGGGTCAGGGGTCACATCTCTAGTGAGAATGCACCAGAGTTTGTAGGTACAAGAAGTGGAGTGTGTCCAGAAGACCAAGGTTGGACTTACAGGATTTCTGGAAGATGACACTGCCCTATACATGTTCAATGTCCACTGACACCAATACAAGAACAAGTGTGTCTTGGTCATTGTCATTGTTGACACACCTCCCTGGAATGCCAAGGCACCAAATTCTGGCTCAACCAGTGTATGGTTGAGGGAACCCCCCTTTCATTTTCCCCTTCTCTTCCTCTCAACTACCCAAGGTCTTCCTTATGGGATAATCTCATTGCAAACTTACAGGAGTATGCTGTGCAGGACATAGCCTGGGAGGACCGCCTCTCCTCTTCAATTCCACCTGAGTACACACTGCCATTCTGACCCTATTCCTTCCATTTCATTTCTCTCCATTTCTATTCTTCCTGGATAGACATTGCCTCCTTGTCACATGCCTTTTATATGTGACTGTATTTCTTACATCATATGTGATGTGACACATCACCCCACATCTATGCCTGCCCTATTGTAGTTTCCTTATCCATCTCACCTGCCCTAAACTGACTCCAGGCAGTATATATTCATGCTCCACCTGTAGTTACTCTTTAACTTGAACCTACACAATCTACCATGTATCTTGGGTTCACCTCTCTGCTTGCTTTGCTTGCCTACTCTGCTTCCTCCTCTCTATCCTAGTCAGGGCCAGTCCCTTGAACTACATCTAGATGATAGGACCCCTTACATCCTTTGGACTACTACTCTCAATGAGTAGTACAGTGACCCAACCACATGTTGGTGTACCATTGTTACACAGTCATAACCACCAGAGCCAATCTCATTGCTTATGTGGTTCAAAGATCTATGATCTGCTAAAGCAATTCACTTTGCATATCATACATGAATGAACCAGTTCACATTGGCAGCAGAGTTAAGGATGAGGTGCAGGGCTGCAGAGAAGGAGTACCAAGGCATTGCCTTGAGGTGAAAGCAGCCAATGACACAAGGTGGAATGGAGTATGTGGTATTGATCTTGCTGAGCCACTTAATATAGGCTTATACTTTACAATGTGTTGGGCAAGAGTGGTGCCTCAGCACAAGGATTCAATTATGGTAGCTTCAATTGCTCATTTGTGTGAAGTGAACATCATACATGAGAGCACATGAGATCCTGTGCAAAGCCCATGACACTGTCAAGCACTGTCTGTATACAGAGGACTGTGCATATAGTATTTAAGTCCTTATCTTTTCCTCCCCTTGATATACATCTAACACACAATCACAACTCTCTCCAGGCATTCACAGCATGACACACACAGAGAACAGGATGATGTCCAAGTTGGGTCCCAGTATTGCTCATCCTACATGGGCTTTTCAGTCTGGGAATTAACCTGGAGAGTATTCCAGAGAGGGTGGACAAGGAGATGGAATTTGATATACATAATTATAAAAGTGGACCATATGCAGACTGTGGATCAGATGAAGGCTGAACACTGAATGCTAAGTGGTCCAAGTGCATATATATCATTGTGATTTCAATGGAGCTGGAGTCAAACACATCAGTGGATGTGGCACTTTAGAGGATTTAATAGTGTGATGACTTGTCTCCTGAGTCATTTAGAATAAGCATAACAAATTGATATGTTCATCTTGCAGGTTCATAGCTAATGGGATGACCATTCACATCATCTAAGGTGGTTAAACAGATGAGCTCCCCTCAAATTGGAACACACTCTCTACACAACCAATGCCATTCAGTACTCCAACACTTCTTCCAAATCCTAATAATCAATGCCACTTGCTATAAGATCAAGTTAGTATGTGAAAAGTATGTCACTTGATAACCTACACAAAGGGTGGTGTAAGATTACATCCATGACAAGCTTTACTTTTTCCTTCATGTCATTGGTTGCAGAGTATTTGACAAAGAGCTTATCCAGTGTTTTGGACACTTGAGCAGATATCCCAGATGCTTGATACTTTTGGACTGTCAAGGAAAAAGGGTCTTTAGATTTGTTTTGGACCAAACTGAAGGAATGTTGCAGAAGTAGCAAATGGCCTATTAATGAAGGTACATATATATAAAAACTATCAAAATTTAAAATTAATTTGCTTACCAATGCCATTGTGAAGGATCCCTTTCTTTGTGTGGGCTGACTGTTTAGTCTGAAATACATGGAAAATTGGTATGATAAACATATTTCCAAGAATATACATGCCATGGACATTGCCTCTGTCATTGGAAAAGAGCCCTGGAAGACATCATATGATTTTAGCAAATACATAGTATAATCAGATAATAAAAGATTTACTGGGTGGGCCTCAGAGGTGGTGACAATCTGTATGATATCAGTTGAAATATGTAGAGCCTGAGGGTAAAAAACTGACAGTCTATTCAAATTATAAATATGAATATTCAATTATTACACAAATACATTACCTGCTAAATGCAAACAAAGCATAAATGTAAATAACACAAAAATATTGGATTACAAAATATAACTTACATCCTATAGATTGTATATTAATTCATAGCTGTACAATTGATAGAAGTAGGAAGATGATGCTTACCAGCTACATATAATTTAAGAAATAATAGAATTATGGCAGATTTCACAATGAAATGACAAGTATAATGAGTAGAATGCTGGCAGATGTTCATGATAAATCAGATCACTTACATTCTGTTTTGCACAGTGCAATAGGGGAAGGTATGTATATATTAGTGATTCAATTTGCCAATCCACATCATATCATTACCTCCTGTGAAAATAATATTAATGTCAATTGATGATTCACATGCATGATGTCATTTGAAATAAAATCACTTACATCCTATTAATAGGAAAGTGGTAGAAAGAATGGACATGAATTGATTAGTAACCAATATTGTCTTATGCATATAGAAGCACTTACAAACTATGAATGGCACAGTCATGAAGGCAAAAGGATACAATGAAACCATGAGTAAGATGGTCATTTCAAATCCACATCAGACACTTACTGCCTATCAATGGGGGAGCAGGAGGAGGCATGGTGATCAGCAGAATTCTGATTTCAAAAATCCACATCAGACCACTTACTCGCTATCAATGGTAGAGCAGGAGGAGGCATGGTGATCAGCATGATTCTGATTTCAAATTCACATCAGACCACTTACTATCTATCAATGGTAGAGCAGGAGAAGGCATGGTGATTAGCAGGATTCTGATTTCAAATCCACATCAGACCACTTACTCCCTATCAATGGTAGAGCAGGAGGAGGCATGGTGATCAGCAGGATTCTGATTTCAAATCCACATCAGACACTTACTGCCTATCAATGGGGGAGCAGGAGGAGGCATGGTAATCAGCAGGATTCTGATTTCAAATCCACATCAGACCACTTACATACTATCAATGGTAGAGCAGAAGGAGGCATGGTGATCAGCAGGATTCTGATTTCAAATCCACATCAGACCACTTACTTGCTATCAATGGTAGAGCAGGAGGGGGCATGACAATCAGCAGGATTCTGATTTCAAATCCACATCAGACCACTTACAGTCTATCAATGGTAGAGCAGGAGGAGGCATGGTGATCAGCAGGATTCTGATTTCAAATCCACATCAGACCACTTACTTGCTATCAATGGTAGAGCAGGAGGAGGCATGACGATCAGCAGGATTCTGATTTCAAATCCACATCAGACCACTTACAGTCTATCAATGGTAGAGCAGGAGGAGGCATGGTGATCAGCAGAATTCTGATTTCAAATCCACATCAGACCACTTACATACTATCAATGGTAGAGCAGGAGGAGGCATGGTGATCAGCATGATTCTGATTTCAAATCCACATCAGACCACTTACTTGC
>JBBPQN010000492.1:0-15213 GCA_038092575.1 Boletus subluridellus
AAGTCAGCGAAGGCTTCGTCGGATAACTCGTACTCCCGTAGGGAGGAGATGATGTCGTCCCATAGGGACGACTCTGGGTAGTCGAGCGACAAGGAGGAAGGGGAAAATGAAGGGGGGGTATTACCACTCGTAACAGTGGCCAGACGGCCCTCAGGCTAAGAGGGGGTATGTGTCAGACATCATCAGAGTCTGCCAGGTAGCAAATAGCCAATGCAATCACTTATGATGCTAGCCAAGCGGTTGGCAAACTTCAAGTCCGACCACAAGCGGTTCTCAATTCCTGTTAGCCCCATATTTACAGCATTATCTCTCAATGCATTGAGCACCATGATCTGTTTGTCTCTGATCAAAGGGAAACCTTTCTCGAACACCACTTCCTTCAAGAACCAGTCATTTGTATTTTGAATGAATTGTTGAACGTAGGATTCCTGGGCCTTCATTGAGATTGGCGCATTGAAGGTCAGCAATAGCAGCAGACTCGGCGCATAACAGAGGGTTGAGCAACCGCTTGGTGTCCTCTATGGTCTTGTCCTTGACTCGAACAGTGCCTGTGCAAGCAGAGGTATTTCCTTCTTCATCTGCACCTTTTTTGGCCTCCCTGGGGCCTTCGGCACTCTAAATGCAGGTCAGTGCACAGACCGTTTGGCTGATGTAATGTGCCTCTCACTTCCAATGGAGCATGCTGTGCACCCAACTTCGGGGGCACTGCGGCAGCCTATCAGTTTCAGTATGTGTGAGTCAATGCGGTTGGTGAGCAGCTTACCTTATCAATGGTGATCAGCGCTGCATTCTTCTGCACATGCACATTAGAATGGCCATATCATGAGTCTGGTATCTTGGGGATCTCCATCTGGGTTCATCAGCAGTGTGAGGTCAGTATACGAGTCTCTCTGGCAGCCCGCAAGCACATTACTTACCTCCCTCATGAAAGCTTCCTTGAGTTTTGACTTAGAAGTGATGGCAACGCCGCTGCTAATTGTGTCCAGGAGTTCGTCCTCGCTCTCATGACCACTGTCCTTATCCTCGTCCTGACTCGTGTTGTAGGACACATCACCGTCTGACAAGTCAGGACCTTGACGGCTGCCCTTGTCAAAATCGTCCTCGCCCTCGACACTTCCACTGACATCAGAATCTTCCATCCTTCATACTCCAAGAGACACTGGCTTGGCCTTCCCTTTGTTCCCAGTATTCTTTTTTCCTTTCATTTGATGAGTGTTGATGTTGGACACAGCACCATGGCCTTTGGTTGTACTTGTTGGGGTTGCTGGTAAAGTGGTGGTGTGATGGCCCGCATGCCAGTAGAAACATAAACATGAGTGCGTGTGGTGAAGGTGAAGAGTCTGAGTCAGCGCAGCAAATTAAATGACTAACCTGTCTTTTTGCCCACCATTTGGGCTTCCTTTTGCTTAGGTCGCTGCATCTCCAAATCATTGTCCTTGGTCATGGTGGATGTTACGAGTGGTGACACCCCCCCTTTATTTTCCCCTTCCTCCCTGACACTGGACTACCTGGAGTCGTCCCTATGGGACGACATCATCATGTCGCTCCAGGAGTACGAGTTATCCGACGAAGCCTTCGCAGACTTCCAATCCTTTCTGACTTCCCCCGAAGGCACAGCCTTCTTCTGAGTCTCTTCCGTTCTGTTCTGATTTCATATTCCTTCTGATTCCTTCCATTCCTGTTCTTCCCGAGGACACTGCCCCATTACGTCATGTGCTTGTTATACGTGACGCGTTTCTTACTTCATCATTCACCTTAGTGCCTCCCCTAACGACTCATTTCCTATTTAGTCTCACCTGCCCTAAATGTCCTCAGGCAGTATATATATTCACACTCCGCCTGTACCTACTCTCTAACTTTAACCTACACAATATACCGTGTGCTTAGGTTCCCAGCTGGCTCGATCCTCTCGCCGCTGGTCTTGCATCCCTCTCCTCATCGTACTCTTCGTCCTCAGGAGAGTATACACTCGACGCTAGTCACGATGGGACTAGACGTACTTAGAACCTTCCGCAGATCGGAAGCTAGACGCTAGGAACTTGACACGCGTTGGTGTCACTTGTTACACGGTCGTAACAAAAGGTTAAAGTTTCTACCTTGTTGGTGTTACCATACCCAACAACCCTTAAACCAGACATCCTCCCCCCACTCCTCTCTCCCACAGCGCCATCCCCGAGGAAGGAACTATCGAAAGGACCATCCTCACTGGAGCAGAAGCAGAGGCCTACATAACTGCCCATCGAGCACCTCTACCTCCACCACCTCCACCGCCGCTACCGGAGCCAGACCCAGACTATCCTATAGACGACGAGGAAGACTCAGACGACGACGACATGGGGAAAGATTTGAAAGCAGCCCTCCCGGAAGACTTCTCCGGAGAAGGAAAGGATGCCAACTGATGGATCCTAGGAATGGACGGATACTTCTCCCTCCACCCAGACCTCACGGACAGAGCCAAAGGGGTCATACTACTCAACCGCATGCCCACTGGAAGGGGCAAAGCCTTCGCCGAAGCTTGGTTGATCAAGCTCGCCGATAACACCATCCCCGCCGCTGATAAAGACTATGCCCACATCAGAGAAGCCTTCGCTCTCACCTTCTCCCCATATGACGCCGCATCCCATGCCAGAGTAGAACTTGCTTCCCTTTGACAGGACACCCAAAAGGAGGGAAGTTTTGAGAAATACCTAGCCACCTTTGTTGTGCTTGCCACCCAAGCCGGAATAAAGGAAAGATCAGCTCTTCAAGAATGGTTCCTGAGAGGGGTAGATCGAGAAATCGCAACCAACCTCACGCTTTCCGGCGTCCTCAAAACCGCAGACAAGATTGAGGACATTTACAACAAAGCCGCAGAAATCAAAAGTGGCCTAGCACAGATAAGGGACATGGATCGGATCCCTAGAATCCCACTAGGACGACCTGGAGGAAGAGTTTGCCATGACCCCAATGCCATGGACGTAGATTGGATCACTCTCTCTCCAGTAGAGAGAGCTCGTCTCATACGAGAGAAGCGATGCTTCATCTGCAAGAAGACTGGATGTTCCACTAGGAAGCATCCTCAGCCAGGAGGATCACCCAAGAACGTCCAAACCCGGGCGGTTACAAACACCTCTGGAGGAGATATGATAGATACCTATATCTGAAACAACCCTAAAGCGAGTATGAAGTGTACTTCAGGTTGTCACAGAATGTCAACTGAGGAGGAGAATATAGATGGAGGAATTGGGCTCAGTCTTAAAGCTTCAGAGGAAACTCCAAGAGAACTAAACTGGAGGATGTCCAGTGAAGTCTCGAGGTCTTATATAGATTCTACATATGTGTACATGTTTGTACCAGATCTACTGATATGACATATAGGAGTGACGGTGATTAAAGACATGAGGCATAACATGAGGCATCATAATGGAAGAGAAGTGATAACATGATGCAACCGCATGCGGTGGCAGAATGGAAGAACGGAAATGAAAAGAAGACGTGCACAGCACGGAGATGAATGTGAGAAAGAATATAACTATAAATGGTTAAATGCGTCCGTTAGGATCTTGGATCCAGAGTGCATCGCGATGACTGATGGCCTAGCCTGCATCATAGAAGTCAAGTGATGAAACGAGTCATGTGACCCATCATGTGATCTAGTCACGTGACTTTGAAGATGGAAAAATAAGTTAAAGTGCGGAAAGAAGAAGGAAACATGGACGGTGTGAGAAGCGAACCGTAACAATATCAACTCCCTGAGAACCCGCTCCGACAAAGACGAGATCCTCCGAACCCTCAAAGCAGCCTTCGATCCTACCAAAGACAAGAAAGGAGAAACCCTATCCAATGAAGAGTGGGGAGAAGAGGAGGTGAATGTACTGGAAACAAGCTCCCTCTCGGAATCTTCTACTTCGCATTTTTAGGAGGAGGGAATGAACCAACGTCATTACCCTCCACAACGATTGCACCTGTATTTATTTCTGGATCCCACAGTAATTCTATTCGCATCCCTGTCAAGATCCAGAATACTTGTGCAACAAAAATCGTTGGCCTAAACGCCCTTATTGACAGCGGAGCGACAGGATGTTTCCTGTCCAGAAGATTTGCTGAAGAAAGCAAAATCCCTCTTGCCGCTCTCCCTCGCCCCATCAAAGCTTGGAACGTGGACGGATCCACCAACCAATCAGGAGATATCACTCACAGCGCGTCTGTGGTACTCAACTTAGATGGAGTACTGGAACAGAGACGATTACTCATCCTCAACTGTGGAAAGGATGACCTTATCTTAGGACTGCCCTGGCTACAAGCAGTCAACCCTACCATCAATTGGGCAAGCAGGAAAGTAACGATCTCTCCTAAACGCTACAAATCTCGAACAACGGACTCACCGGAGTCGCTGTCGCAGAGGTATCTGCTAAAATACCTCCACGCGGATGACAATACGAATATTGAGAAAGACCTGTGGTCCTCTTTCTACCGATATCAGAACCCCATACATCGGGCATGGATAATCAACATGCAGTATAAATCGCGCATCCCGGACCATATCATACGGAAGACCACATTATCCACCCAACTGGTGCAGAAAGAGGGGCCAACCACAACTACCCTCCCACCGGAGTACAAAGAATATCAGGATGTCTTCAGGGATAAAACTGGAACCCAACTACCCCCCAGTAGATCCTACGACCATGCTATCGAGCTCAAGGACTCATTCATTCCTCGGAGAGCCAAGACCTATCCATTGGCTCCCCCAGAGCAGAAGGCGTGTAAAGAGTTCATCGACGAACATTTGGCATCAGGAAAGATTGTTCCCTCCAAGTCCCCACAGGCGTCTCCCTTCTTTTTCGTACAGAAGAAGGATGGAAAACTATGCCCCTGCCAGGACTATCGTTACCTAAACAATCACACCATCAAAAACGCCTATCCACTCCCCCTAATATCCGACCTCATGGATAAGGTGCGGGGATCCTCTATCTTCACCAAATTCGACGTGCGATGGGGATATAATAACATCCTCATCAAACCCAAAGATAGATGGAAAGCAGCGTTCGTGACGCCTTTCGGGTTATACAAACCCACCGTAATGTTCTTCGGGATGTGCAACTCACCAGCCACCTTCCAAGCCTTCATGGACGATCTTTTCGGCGACTACATTGCAGAAGGATGGTTAATCATTTACATGGACAACCTCCTTATTCACTCCGCCGATCCCGCCCTCCATGAAGAACGAACCAAGAAGGTCCTCCAACGATTTCAGGAACATGAAATGTTCCTGAAACTTGAGAAGTGTACTTTTGGGGCGCTGTCTGTGGACTACCTTGGTTTAGTCCTTGACCAGACCGGGGTTCGCATGGATCCCACCAAACTCCATGCCATCGACGAATGGCCCCGACCATCCTCCGTGCGGGAAATCAGGTCATTCCTAGGGTTTTGCAACTTCTATCGAAAGTTCATCCCCTCCTTTTCCGACCTCGCACAACCCCTCCTTGATCTCACCAAAAAGGGGTGCGAGTGGACTTGGGGACCTAAACAGGAAGACGCCTTCCTAGCCCTTCAAATGGCATTCACCAGACGGCCCGTGTTGGCTTTCCCGGACACAATGCGCCCCTTTACCATCATGACGGACGCCTCCCTCACAGCCTCTGGGGCTGTGCTCATGCAGAAAAACAATAATGGAGATATGCAACCATGTGGATATCTCTCCCAGACTTTCTCTCCCACTGAGAGAAATTACGATATTTTCAACCGGGAACTCCTTGCGGTCATCCGAGGACTTGAGGACTGGCGCCAATATCTTTTGGGTTCCCCCTTTCCTGTAACAGTTCTTACCAACCATAAGAACCTCATGTATTTCAAACAACCGAGGAAGCTCTCCCGGTGACAAGCTCGCTGGCTACTCTTCCTCCAGGACTTCGACTTGGATTACACTGCCCTTCCCAGTTCCCAGATGGCCCCAGCGGATGCCCTCTCTCGGAGGGATGATGTAGATACCACTGAGGACAACACTGACGTCCAGCTACTCCCATCCCATGCGTTTGTTCACGTGATCGACGTGGTGCTCACCGAGAAAATACAGTCCTCCTCTGCCTCCAACCCCTTGGTCTTGGATGCCCTGACAGCGATGGAAAAGAACACCCCCCTCTTTGGCCGGTCAATCTCCGGTGACTGGTCCTACACGGACGGCAAACTCTACTACAAGAATCGGCTCTATGTACCTGCCGATGCTCGCCGGGATCTCACTGCTGCCGCCCATGATTCCCCCGCCGGTGGTCACGGGGGCCACCTTCGCACCGTCGCCCTGCTCAGCCGGGATTATTGGTGGCCAGGACTTTCTTCTTTCATCCGCCACTTCATCGCTGGTTGTGCTGTCTGCCAGTCGAATAAGGTTGTCACCCATCCCACTGCCCCCCCATTGGTCCCCCTGGCTGTGGCCACCTCCCGCCCTTTCGCCCACCTTTCGGTGGACCTCATTACTGACCTTCCCCTGGTCTCGGGTTTTGATTCTGTCATGGTCATGGTCGACCATGGGCTTAGTAAGGGGGTGATTGTTGTTCCCTGTACAAAAACAGTGGACACCAAGGGGATAGCCCAATTATTTTTCTCTCACGTCTTCCGCCACTTCGGCCTCCACGACAAACTAGTATCTGATCATGGTCCACAGTTCGCGTCGGCCTTTGCACAAGAACTAGCACGTCTATTGGAGTATGACGTTTCCCTCTCCACCGCCTATCACCCACAAACCGATGGGGAAACCGAACGGTACAACCAGGAATTAGAAACCTTCCTATGCATCTTCTGTGCCAACGCCCCTCACAAATGGGTAGAACTCCTCCCCATGGCCGAGTTCGCCCACAACTCGGCGATCCACTCTGTTACTGGGAAATCCCCTTTCTCCCTACTTCACGGATACGAACCACGAACTTACCCCCCTCTCAGAAAGACTTTCATCCCTTCTCTCAAATCCTGCCTGGAGTCCTTGGAGTTCGCCCGAGTCAAGGCAAAAGCCGCCCACGAACTCGCCCAGCTGCGAATGAAAGAACGATGACACTCCCGATTCAAACCATGGAAAGAAGGAGATCTAGTATGGTTGGAAACAAAGAACCTCCGACTCCAAACGCCATCATGTAAACTCTCCCCACAGAGAACCGGACCATTCCGCATCTCCAAAGTAATATCCCCTGTCGCATACTGATTGGATCTTCCATCTCAATGGAAGATCCACAACGTGTTCCATGCTTCCCTATTAACCCCATATCGGGAAACTACGGAACACGGCCCCAACTTCTCCTGACTCCCTCTGGAACTAATCGGGACAGAAGAAGAATATGAAGTGGAAGTGATCATCGCCCATCGGGGAAACACGGGAAGGAGGCAATACCGGGTACAATGGAAAGGCTATCCTGCCTCGGAGCAAACGTGGGAACCTCTGAGCAATTTGGGGAACACCAAGAAAATCCTAGAGGAGTATAAAAAGAGGAATGGACTTTGAATCCCTCTTCTTCCCCAACTCCCATGACGTTCCCTTTCCTTCCTTCAGTCCCTCTATCCACACGTCTCAACCACCTCAGCCCTTCATCCCGCCGCCTTATCTATGTCGCCCTCCTCGAGAACCGAGAAGCAGCTGTTGCGCTTGAGAGATTACCACTCTTCTCGTGCAACGACACACTCATCCACCTCTCCCGTCTCTACAGACACTACACCACCATTCGATCCCTTCTCCCCTGGGCCACCTGGGACACGGCAAGTACGACTGGAGGAGTCGAGCACTCCTACGCCAGGCAGACATCAAATGTCTCGCCACTTGTGGCCATCGAACAAGCCGTACTCGAGATCAGGAATGCCACTCTCGACGCCTTGTACGTCGAAAGACTCAACTACTGCATCTCCATCCTCCCCCTCCCCCTTGTCTCGTCGTTCCTTCACCCTGTCCTCTTTTCCCTTCCGGAAGAAGAGAGACAGGCATACTTTAACAACGACCCCCTTCCTCCCGACTCTGAGCTCTTTAACGGAGCACCTGACTCCTCCGCGTCCTCCACTTCCACCGCGGTCAGCTGAGGCACTGGCCATCGACAACCTCATCGAGAGCTTGCAAGCCGAGTTGACGTCAGAATGCTCTCCCTCCCCAGACCCAGAGGATTGGATAGACTCTCCTCCCCCAGCGACAACATGACCCCCGTCGCCACTCGTCCTGCCACCCCCGTACCAACCAACCCCAGGTCCCCTCACCCCCTCAGACGTCGCCGTAGACTGCTTATCTCTACCGGACTACTGTCCCAGACCGCCACTAATCTTCCCCCCGCTCTGGGAAACATGGCAGAGTCTGCTCCCGTTAACGAGAGCAACCTACTCGGCAGACCTGGGTGAACCCCGCCCACCTCTTGACTTCATCCCTGTGGAACAACTCCAGCCACACGCTGTAATCCCTCATCCAACGTGGGCCCCCTACCTGGCCCATCCTCCTCCTTGATGCATCACCCACCCATGGTCCCCATTCGATGCTACCACTGTGGCGCAGTCGGCCACTACCGACCCTACTGCCCCAGATACCGTTGCCCCTTCTGTGATCAACTCGCACCAGGGCATAAACAGGCTGACTGTCCTTGCCGATGCTGCAACTATTGCGACGAGGTTGGACATCTCGCCTCCAATTGCCACCTCCATGACCTCTCTGCCATCGACTGGGACCTCACCAATTACGAGGAGAACGAGGGAGACCGAGATTGATGTACATAGAGTCTGAGATGGAACTTCAGACATACGTGGAGGGTAATGTTACGAGTGGTGACACCCCCCCTTTATTTTCCCCTTCCTCCCTGACGCTGGACTACCTGGAGTCGTCCCTATGGGACGACATCATCATGTCGCTCCAGGAGTACGAGTTATCCGACGAAGCCTTCACGGACTTCCAACCCTTTCCGACTTCCCCCGAAGGCACAGCCTTCTTCTGAGTCTCTTCTGTTCTGTTCCGATTTCATATTCCTTCTGATTCCTTCCATTCCTGTTCTTCCCGAGGACACTGCCCCATTACATCATGTGCTTGTTATACGCAACGCGTTTCTTACTTCATCATTCACCTTAGTGCCTCCCCTAACGACTCATTTCCTATTTAGTCTCACCTGCCCTAAATGTCCTCAGGCAGTATATATATTCACGCTCCGCCTGTACCTACTCTCTAACTTTAACCTACACAATATACCGTGTGCTTAGGTTCCCAGCTGGCTCGATCCTCTCGCCGCTGGTCTTGCATCCCTCTCCTCATCGTACTCTTCGTCCTCAGGAGAGTATACACTCGACGCTAGTCACGGTGGGACTAGACATACTTAGAACCTTCCGCAGATCGGAAGCTAGACGCTAGGAACTTGACACGCGTTGGTGTCACTTGTTACGTGGTCGTAACAGTGGACCCACGCTTGCGCTGTTGTCCATGGTCCACCTGCCACACTGTGGTTTCCATCAAAGTAAGTATTTTTTCTTCTAAGACAAACCCTGCTGATACCTTTGTTTGCCTTCGCAGCCTCCTTGGCCTTGCGAGTGGGTTCTGTGCATAGAATGTCTTGGTGAGTATGTATGCCATGTTATTCACCATCATGTAAACAGAACCAATCTGACTTGACTTGGAATCAATCTCATTGCTGCTGATGGCCATGCTCAGTGCCACACCCTCATGTGCAGTGGTGCTCATGCTTGGGCCTGTCATCCCCAGTCTCTTTGCCTCCCTTTTCTGGGTGGTGAGCTTTATGGGATCAAGTTGGTCGTGCACGTGAACTTTGGTATTGTCACTGGCCATTTTCTGACGGTATTGTGAGGTGAGGAAAAAAAATCAGACGGTTGGAAAATTATCACTGACAGCAATTTATAGCTACCACAAGCTACTGCCAATCAGAATGACAGGGGACCTGTTATGAACTGTCCCCCAAAATATTTTCATCTGTCATCCAGCAGTGGCAATAAATCATGCAGGTAGGTTGTTATTGTCCCTTCAAGAATAATTTTCCCTCATCTGTGCTCTTCATTGTACTCTCTGGATGATCCCCTGTGCAGGCTGTAACATGCAGTTTTCTTTTGCAGGGTATTCCCGCCATCTCGCCCTCACAACCAATGCCCCTTGTGTGGCCATCCACCAGTGAGCACCTGATGCATGCGAGGAGGTTGACGGCGACTCAAGCGACATTCGTGACATCTACATTTCAAATAGCAATGCATCTCGTGTCCCTGCGCAATACCTCCAGGATGACCAAGACAACCATCAACCATTTCCTGGTAATGATCCACCACCACCTTCTGTCTCTCAACCAACAGCTGGTGCGCCTGTCCCCTCTGATGTCCATGACCACCGTGATATTTTGCCAGTTTGCAGGGCGGGTACACAGGCCCCTGGTGAGTACGAATATTTTTTGGGGGGGATTTCGACCTAACCATATATGAACAGACGACTCAGACCACAATCATGACTTCGACATTCAGTATTCCAACAGTGACACCAATGCCTTCGAAGACAGGGAGGAACGAGATGCAGCAGCAGAAATTGAAGATGAGGAGGAACACGATGAAGAAGTGGAAAATGCTGAGATGGAGGAGGGTTGGGAACCACCTTGAGCACTCACTGCTATGGACCTGCCAATAGGTGATCAGGACGGAGCAATGGATGATGCCGAGATACAGGATGACAGACAACAAGCACGTCAACCCAGAATCCCCCTTGCTCACTCTCAACAGCCAATCATCATTCGATTCCCTAATGGCCGTGCTGACCAGCCTCTCATGCAGACATCCCTTGCCTACTCGGATTACCAAACGGAACTTGGTTGTTCAGCGGAAAAATATGTTTATGCACCTTTTCAGTCACGAATAGACTACAATGTAGCATGCTGGGCACAACTTTGTGGCCCAGGTGCGATGGCTTTCACTGAACTTCTTCAAATAGAAGGGGTAAGTTGTTGTGTCTGTTATCGTGCAAGATCCACTAATGCTAATTGCTCAACAGGTATCCAACGCACTCCAACTATTGTACAAGAACAGCCATGAATTAAACTGCATCATCGATAAACTGCCAGCAAGACGCCCTGCTTTCGTCCACAAAGAGATTGTGCTCGCAGGGGAGGCATTTGATATCTTCTATTGGGACATCATGGAGTGCATACGTGTGCTCTATGGTGATCCTGAGTTTGCTTGTCATCTAATATTTGCACCTGAGCGACACTGTGTACATGGACGAACAATGGTCACGACAAATGTACTACAATATGCATACAGGACAGTGGTGGTGGGACATTCAGGTAAAGTGTCCACATGATCTCACCTATCATGAACTCACGAGTTTGCATTCTAGAAACAACTTGAGCATAAAAAACATGGCGCTATGGTCATCCCTGTCATCTTATTGTCTGACAAGACGCAAGTCACAATGTTTCATAACAAGGCTTGCTATTCTGTCTACATGACCATAGGGAACATACCAAAAGACATCCACCATAAGCCCTCTCATGGAGGCTGGATCCTTCTCACATACCTGCCTGTCACTTGCCTTGAACATGTCAATAATAAAGCGGGACAGCACTGTGTGCTTGCAAACTTGTTTCATGCATGCATCCAACACATACTTGAGCCATTGGAACAAGTCAGCCGGGAGGGTGTACTGATGACCAGTGGCGATGGTGTAGTATGTCACGGGCACCCAATCATCACCTGTTACTCAGGGGATTATCCTGAACAGATGCTCGTCACTGGTGTCAAGACCGGAGAATGCCCAAAGTGCAACATTGAACATGATGAACTCAGAAGTGCAGAGACACCCGCAGCGTTATGGAATTTAGCTGCAGTGCTTGATGCACTTGCATTGATCAATGAAGACCATGTCGCTTTCACCCATGCATGCCGAGAAGTTGGTATCAAGCCCATTTACAAGCCGTTCTGGGAGCCTCACACATATGTATCTCAACATATTCCTGTCAATCACGCCCAATGTTCTCCATCAACTATACCAAGGGATCTTGAAGCATCTCCTCACCTGGATCTGGGGTTGCTGCAGCGAGGCTGAAATCAATGCATGCTGCCATTGCCTTCCTGCCAACCACAATATACGACTCTTCATGAAAGGAATAACTTCACTATCACGAGTGAGCAGAACTGAGCATGATCAGATCTGTCGGTTTCTGCTTGGAATCATCATTGACATCCCTCTACCTGGCAGTTTCAGTGCTGCACGCCTCCTTCGTGCTACGCAGGCAATTCTCAACTTCATTTACTTGGCACATTACCCTTGTCATACATCTGACACACTCCCCCTACTTGATGATGCTTTGAGTCAGTTTCACACAAACAAAACAATTTTTGTTGATCTCGGCATCCATGCCCACTTCAATCTCCTGAAACTCCATTCCCTCCATCACTATATTGAAATGATCCAGTTATTTGGCACGACCGACAATTACTCCACAGAGTACATGGAGCAGCTCCATATAGACCTCATGAAAGATGCTTACCACGTGATGAATCACAAGGAGGAATATTACCAGATGACCAAATGGCTTGAGTGTTGCAAGAAGGTCCTTTGGCATCAGAGTTTCATCAGATGGCAACAACAGGAAGATACTGGGCTCAACAATCGCCTTCCCCCAGACATGTGCTATGCCCACATTATGAAGATGATGAACCACCCTTCTGTCAATCGGGTTATGTTGAACAATCTCAGTACTACCTACCGTGCACATTTCTTTGTCGACACCCTCTGCCACTTTGTGGCTCGCTTGCAGCAGCCCGGTCTCAATGGTACACAGCTCGAGCGCACAGCGTGCAGTGTTGCCCTGCTGTTTTCTGCCGTCCCCGTCTTTCACAAGATCAAATTCCACTCAATTGATGGCCTGGGTCATGAAGTAGAAGACCAGACCATGGACGCTATCCATTGTCATCCCAATTGGCAGGACACATGAGGGAAGATGGTTCCAGGATGCTTTGACACAGTGCTCGTGAAAGTGGGAGAAGGAGGGGATGTAGGAGTCAAAGGTGAGTATATTTAATTTCCACCCCAAGAGCCTGAGATTGACTGATCCGGTGTTGTGAAGGATATCGAGTCGCACAAGTATGTGTTGTATTCACACTCACTGGTCATGCGTGAGAGTATTTGTTTTCCCCCGGTACTCCCATTCCTTCACACCTGACATATGTATGTTGAGTGGTTCACAGCTTTCACCACCCCAAATCCCAACCATGGCATGTATAAAGTTTCCTGTGCACTGCGAAACGATGAGTGTTTATGCAGTGTCATCCCAGTCTCAGACTTCTGTCGTAGCATTCATCTCATTCCCCGTTTTGGTAGGGTTGCTCCTGCACATTGGACGAGCAGTAATGTGCTCGAGCAATGTGATAGTTTCTATGTAAACCCATTCAGTGACTGGCACACATACATGACCATTATCTAGGGTACTAATAAGCTACACTAGCTACTCATGTTCAAACTTAGCAGTCTCCGACTCGGTCTTGATGCAATGGAAATGTTTACATTTGCGAACAAATGTCACAAAATGTATACATTTTGACACATTCTGACACACTCTGATGCAATTGTGTGGTTATGTGAATTTAGGTTTTTCCTGATGTTATGTATATACACTTGCAGATCTAGGAATATTCAAATTGGAAATGAGTCATCCATCCCATGCTCACCAAAAATCCCATCAGAACTTGATGGCAAGTTATATCCAATACATCTACAAAACTAGCTGAGGGGAGGACTCAATTGTCCCAAGAAATTATTACTACAACAAGAAGCTTCTCCTGCTCTATATTTAGTTTAGTGTTAGTAGAGAAAATATTCCAGGTCCAGGTTTCAAAAGCAAGAAATAACACGCAGCAGGCCACATCCATGGCAACACCCGATACAGGCACACTGCACAGACACACAAAAGCGATGCATAATGCATTAGGTGCAATTTGTTCAGTCACTAAACAAGGTTTCTGTCTTTCCATTCTTGGAAATGCCGACTTGCGTCGGCATTCCTGAGAACGGAAAGACAGTAAATATAAATAAACATAAATGTAAAAACGAACATTTACCTGCCAAACAGGAGTTGTAAGTGGTCCCCATAGACTCTCTACTACCGTATTGGGAATCATGGGAATAAAAAGTTCAATGCTCATGGGAAGTCTTGGCTTGACACTTTCATAACCCAACCCTAACCTGATGTTGGGATTTTGGGTGCTTGTGGGAAGTTATGTGTCAGCTGTGCTGCTAGGCAGTAGACAAAATTTTTGGTCAATAGTTAACCAACCACACTGGGAACCACAATCTGCTCTGCACCACTAATTGGTTGGTAGTATATATCAATGTGAGCACTGGGGATGGGACTGCCATCATGATAATGAGTTATGAAGCCTTGTACCCCATATGATACTACATATTTGTTAAAAAAAAACCTTCCTGATCAATGCATCCATGGAGACTGCCTTGAGTGGTGGAATCACCAAGGAAGCAGAACAGATTGTCATGAAGGGGCAATATCAAGCTCAAGACAAGTCCAGAGTGGACTTACAATCCAACCTCACTTGGCTGTAACAAAAGAAAAAGGATGCATATTGATCTCATCTGTAAAAAAACTTGAAAAACACGCTGCAGTAGTACTACTATAGACTATTGTAACACACTGTAGCACTGGTAGACTTCCCCCATCTATGTAGTATTGGAATTGACACTATTCTGATGGCAGACAACAGCAAAGGAAGATAGATGTGGGAGAAAACTCATACCCTGGTGGGAGTGATGGTTTGAGAGGGAAGTGTTTGAAGATAAGAGACTAGAGTTGACTAGTGCTGATCAAGGAGAGTGGAGAGAAGTTTGAACAAACTGTAGAATTAGGGACTAAAAGTCTCAATACTTATACTACACAAAGTATAAATTTAGAACTGAGTCTAAAGATATAAAGGGAAGGCCCTTAGCCTGTGGGCTCCCTATTGGATGATAAAGTATCATATGATGTACTGTATAAAGTAAACCCTATACCCTGACAGGTTGTATGATCTATTGTAAAAGGAAATATCCTATACCCTGGTGGAAGGGTTATGAGTCAGGGTGACAGTATCCATGATAGCTGTCCAAACCCACTGGCATGGTTATAGGGTTGTGATGTCAGATATGATGTCACTGGTCTAGGCATATGATATATGTAAGTCTAGCCTGTGTCACATGAGTTAATAGTCACATGCAATCAAAGAGAATATGAGTGGTGTAATAAAATGGAA
>JBBPQN010000493.1:0-15212 GCA_038092575.1 Boletus subluridellus
CTCCCACTCCTTCGATAGCGTGGAGTGCAATTACCCTATCTATGACAAAGAACTCCTGGCAGTCATTTGAGCATTAGAAGAATGGCGACACTACCTAATTGGTAGGGAAGGTTTCAAGATCTGGACAGATCACAAGAATCTCGAATACTGGAAGAAACCCCAGACCTTATCTGGTCGTCAAGCTTGATGGCACGCACTTCTTCAAGAGTTCAATTACATTTTTATTTATAAACCTGGTACATTGAATGGTCATGCAGATGCTCTATCTCACTGACCGGACCATGGTGATGCTGTTACAGATCACAACCAAAACATCACCATCCTTCCACCTTCTCTTTTCATTAACAATGTTGAACTCTCTTCCTCTTTTTATGATAAAATCATAAAAGAATCAGAAAAAATATGAGAAGAATCCTTTAACAAATATTCTTTTGATTATGATAACTATATTTTCAAAAACAACAAAAACAAAGTCTTTGTTCCTGAATCCTTACGTACAAAACTTCTCACTATTTGTCATGACTCCCCTATTGGAGGACACTTTGGACAAGCTCACACTTCTCACCTTCTTACTCGTCATTTTTTGTGGCCTGGTGTCACAAAAGACATTAAAAACTATGTAGATAGCTGCCAAGTGTGCGCCCAAACAAAGGGAAAATCAAAGGCACTGGCAGGCAAACTCCTTCCTTTACCTGCTTCTAAACAATCCTGGGAAGATTTATCTGTCGATTTCATTATGGGATTACCCACTTCCCATGGTTATACTGCCATTTGTGTCGTCATTGATCGATTTTCTAAAGAAGTTGTCTTTATTCCCACATATGATACTGTTTCTTCAAAGGACTTAGCCATTATCTTCAGAGACAATATTTGGTGTATCCACGGACTTCCTTCTAGATTGTTTCCAATAGAGGTCCCCAGTTCATTTCAGACTTTACTTCTGAATTATGTAAACTTCTCTCTATTTCCCAGAAAATCTCCACCGCCTATCATCCACAAACTGATGGACAAACAGAGCGTATCAATAGAAAACTTGAACAGTATCTCCGCTCTTATGTAGCAAAGTGACAGACTGAATGGGCCAATTGACTCAAAGTCGCTCAATTCCATCACAACAATTCTCTCACCACCACCACCGGCACTATCCCCTTCAATATCACACGAAATTATGCCCCTCGCATGGGTTTCGAAGGGAAAGTGAAAGGCATGGGAAAAGAATTTGGCATGGAAATGGGAAAATCCCACAAAGAAGTAGAAGATGCATTGGAGGAAGCACGAGAAAGAATGAAAAAGCAATTGGAACATAAAAGATCTGACACTCCTAATTATGAGAAAGGACAACAGGTTTGGCTTTTGGCCGAACATTTGAAGCTCCCTTATACGGCAAAGAAGTTGACAAAAAAATGGATTGGTCCTTACAAAATCATTGAAGTCCTTCCTAACACCGTCAAACTCAAATTACCAAACTCTATCTGCATTCTTCCTGCCGTTAATATTTCATGCGTTAAACCATATTGGGCAACACTTCCGGGACAACCAGTCTCACACCCAGACACAATCAAAGTTGACAAAGAAGGAGTAGAGCAATTTGAAATCGATTATATTGCGGCATCTCATCTCAAAGGCTGCCAGCTTCAATATCTTGTACATTGGAAAGGTTACAATGAATCCGATAGGACATGGGAATCTAACGACATAATTAATACTGCCCCTCAGGCAGTTGCCAATTTCCATAAAAAGAATCCCTCGGCTCCACAGAAACTTCATGGCCTTATCCTTGGAGACTTTTCTTCTCTTTTCTCACAATATGAAAACTTTACTGAAACTAATTATCACAGGACTCACCTGGAATTCGAGTCTTAAAGAGGGAGTAGTGTTATGATATACGATATTTTCAAACTTTTTAACTTAAATGCATTCGCGCACTTACATTACAAACATTCAGACTTCGAAGTCACGTGATGTGCACGTGACTGTGGGAAACTACACGTGACCTATGGTCTAGACAAACACGCTGCATACACACCTTATTAATTTCCGTTCTTCTTTCTCATCATCATTTTTCTTCTCTCACAATGTCTTCTTTCATTTATCTATATCAAGTAATGGACCCTATGGTCTGTGTGCACACCTGTAACATATATAAGCTAGCTGTACTTGACTGGACTCCCCAGTCTAATCCATTTGTGCCTTGTGACCTACATCCTTGTGAGTGCATTAAGGAAGACATTGTATTGTCTCTACTCTCTCCTCTCCTCCTATCGTATCTCTTTGGTTTGGTGTAGCCTCAACAAGTCCCTGCCAGTGTTTGCTCGAGTGCGCTCGCAACAAAGGGCAAGGGTGGCTACCACACAGTTCTACTCATACTCAACACATACTTCTGATTTATATGGGGTTTCAAGTTCAAAACTAGCAGTACCACCAAAACTACCATAGACAGACTCAAAGCCATCACCCACACATTCCGCCCACCTGAAATATTCATGACAGATGGAGGGACCCACTTCAACAGAGATGTATGCACATGGTGTGAAGCCCAAGAAACCACACACCACATTGTAGCAGCATACATATGCCCCGTGGATCAATGGGCTCATCGAAAATGCCAATGGAAAGTTACTTGGGCAGCTGAAATGCCTTTGCAGCCCCGATCTAGGGGAGGATGACTATGAACACATCAAACCAGAAAGCATCACCAGAGCATGGCCAGACCACTTCAACACTGCCATCCACCAACTCAATGAGCACATCATACCATCACTCAAGTTCTCACCAAAAGAACTACTGCTGGGGTTTGTCATCAACACTGTTTGCACACCCACTGCAGCCTCCACCATGGAATCCACCCAACAAGACATCATGGCACAAATGGCATACATTGACCAACAATGTTTAGATGGAGCAAGCCAGACTATACTACATGCCATTATGGAAAGTGATGTTCAACCATAAAATTCTACAAACAAATGCTGGAGAAGTCATCTTTGAACCAAACCAACTAATTCAGATATATGACAATGCCCTCAGTACCACACTCTCCACAATGTGCAAACTCCTCCCACAATGGTCTGCACCCTGACAAATCACACAATGCATGGGCAACTCCTACATGCTAAAAATGTTAGAAGGATTTCCCATACACAGATGGGTCCACACCAGATGCCTATGCAAATTCATATCATCCAGAGGTACCAACCTAGCCATTGATGAAAATGAAGAAAGAGAGGAAAGAGAAGGAAAGAGGATAGATGAGGAAGGTGAGGACATAGGGGATGAGGACATGGAAGACAGATACACAGCAGTGAAGAAGATGAAGAGGACAGAGAAGACAGAAAAGGAGCTGAGGTGGACAAACCCGGTGGTTTGTAGTAGCAAAGGAGGGGGCAGATGGAGCAGAGCAGCCCATAGGGCCACATTGGGACAGGACAGAGCAGAGGATGAGTGAGGGTAGGAGTGCCAGGGGTCAGGACTGGCAGAAGCCAGAGTAGCACAAGATATGACACATATGTAGAGCAGAGATCAGTCCTTCCATCATCTTGAGAGAGAGCTAGGGCGGTGGTCCTGTCTTTCCTTCATGTCTCACCCTGGCCAGTACAGTGGTAATCCATGAGGTAGTCATGAGGTAGAATGGAAGGGAAGGGAAGCAGGGGAATAGAAGATTGGATCAGGGAGATCTAATTGGGAGATGGGATTGGGAGATGGGATTGGGGATGTCATAAGTGAAGATGAACAGAGATTAGGGAATTGAAGGTGAAATTGTAATAGTGCCAAGCTTTGTAGTGGATATCAAGAATGTGGTGCCCAGCAACCTCCTTGCACCACTTGAGTGGGTGGTCAAAGAAGAACCTGTGGCAGGAGTATAGTATTCCACCATTTAGGAAATGAGCAGGATCAGCAAAGCTCCAATCTTGCCAGAATGGCAGTTGAACCCTGAGCAGTTGCAACACCTTGGCCTTCTTTTGAAAGGCAGCAATATCCCATGAATGAGTTTCAGCACATCATTGCTGTATTTTCTTGAGCATGTCTACCCTGATGTAAGGGGGGTGGGAAAAGGGATCACTGAACTCAAACAGAGTGGTAGTAGTGACAGGAATGTATTCTTAAAGACACATGTGACAAGCTGCTGTTTGGGTAGATCCATGACATAAGCAACAAAAGGAGTGAAGCAGTTGTGGACATATCCTAAGGTGTCCATCATGGCACCTCCATGTTTTGCAGTTTCCTTGAGTGATGCAAATATACTATCCATACATGAATGGAAAAGGTGAGCAGATAAGATGGTCTGGAAATCAAAATGAACCTCAAAGTTGGCTATGGGCATGAAGGCTACACATTGCCATGCATGTGACATGGCTTGCATTCTAACACCTGATTGAATGTTGCCAACAGTAACAAAGACAGAATATATCTCTAATCCTCCTATGTGGTGCATTACAGGAGTCTTGCCAGAGGCAATTATGATAGGCACTAATGTGGCACCCTCTGGAAGGTGGTTCTGCAGTGAGGTGAGATCCACGGACTCAGAAATTATGCCATATATACCTGGATTTGATGAGCTTGATCTGCTGTGAAGAATTCACTATACTTCCTGCCAGTCTCTCTCATAATGATGTAAGGATAAAATGTCATGTGGTTTGTGAAGATTGGATTGCTTAACATTTCTTCTACAGTACCATGGCCTTGGCATCCTAGCAAATGAGATGAATAGGTTGAGCAGTCAGACAATCCTGAACAGTCATTATGGTGCATTTTCATTCAGGACCCAATGGTGAGGGATCAAGCCATCCAGTTAACTGCTCTGCAGACAAGAATGACGGTCTTGGTTGCATCTGGAACTGGAAGAAGATGCATGAATGCAGGATAGGTAGACCTTGTCATAACATACCCATTTTAACTTGAGAAACTGGTTGATGGCTGTCTGAGTAAGATGTGTTGATAGGAACTTGGCAAGCTCCCACTCTCATTCATCCTGGAATGGATACTGTAGAACACATCTCCAATGCTTGTCATATTTATCTTTTTCCAACTTATACATCAAGATTTCTGCTTTCCCAAAGATATATCCTGAATTGGAATGATATTGGCCTGTAAGGGTCTTCCTAGGATGTTGAAAGACAGTTGGCAGGACTGATGTAGGAACTCTATCTGGCAAACTGAGATGTTCAGCCAAGCAAGCAGGTCATAAGAAATGAGCATTGCAAGTAGGACAGACAACTGGTTGGTTGAACATAGCAAATTAGTGGAGTGTTAACCAGTAGGATCAAATAGAATGTACAGACATGCCATCACTAGGTGTTATTAGCCTGCTGAAAGAAACACAAGGCATTCAAACCCCACCCAGTGTGAACTCCAAGTTGTGGTGTACTCCATATCACATTCCCACCATGCTAATTCCCACTATGCTGCATAATACCATGGCAGATACTCCCTTTCTTTCAACTTCTGTAAACACTTCTGTCAGCTGTAGCCCTTGCACTCCCCTATCTATTGACCAGACTCTCCTTCAATCCCCTGCCCACAAGTGTTCAATCAACCACAAAGTATTAAGTGCCTCAGATAACCCTGCTCCCATCATTTTACCCCTGTATGATACCCTGCAGTCTTTGTCTCCTGACTCAGAGGTACCATCCACCCTTTGAAAGCACACACTCAAAGCCACAGGGAGGATGCAAAGAATGTATACTCCTTACATGGCCCACTGCCTCCCCCCTCCTCTTGAACCCTGGTTCACAACGAGAGCTGTGGGAAGAACTTCTCACACCTAACTGACACTCACAGATGTAGTTGAGGTTAGTTGTTAGTACTCAACTTCATGACTTGTTCTGACACTTGATTTCAATCAGGGGAGGGACATGTTCAAGGAAGGCCTATTGCTCATGTCCACTGTGATTTTCCCAAATTCTACATAGCTAAAGTCACATCCAAGGACTATATCCTTTTTCATATCTCCATGACACTTTGTGAGGTCAATGCATTGGAGAAAGAGAAGGATGCCCCATTGGAGTACACAAAGAATGAAAAGCAAAGGCTAGCTGCTGCTTGCATGGAGCTCCAGCTTTTCAAGAAAGAGGCTGAAGTCTATGAAAGCAACATTGTGAATGATATTGCTTTTTGTCATGCCATATATGCTGATGATTTAGCTGCATTGACCATCACCAACATGCAATTGAATGACATGCTTGCTCTCTCCAATCCTGAACTGAGTCAGATGACTCTGATTCAGACATGTCCAATGACCTTGTGGATGAGGTTGATGATGGAAGTGATGAGAATGAGCACAAAGAAGACAGCAGGGCACAATGACTATGACTGCAGTGGGCATGTTTACCAATGTATCTTTAAATATGACCATGTGCTGCCATTAGCATCTCCCACAATGCCACCCCTGCCTGCCCCCACACTCAACAAGAGGGCATTGCAATGTAAACATTCTAATCAACACTGATTGCAGAAGTGCTAACATTGTTCTAGGTTGCTCCACAATTTCACACAGGGGATATTACTAGCAGTAACCAGATTGCCACTGATATCCTCCAGGATTTTTGTTTCCTTGTTGAGCCCCCCTGTTATGAGTGGTAATGCCCCCCTATCTTTTTCCCCTACCATTCCACTGGACTACCTGGGATTGTCCCTCTGGGACGACATCATTGCTTCCTTGCAGGAATATGCAGTGCCAGACACTGCATTCAAGGACAGTGTTGCGAGATGATCTCGAGCGAACACTGGCAGGACTCGTCTTGAGCTACACCAAACTTTACTAGAGAGAAGAAGCAGAGGTGGTAATGAAAAGAGGCAGGTCTTCCTTAATCAACTCGCAAGGACGTAGGTCGCAAGTGACAAATGGATTAGACTGGGGAGTCCAGTCGACTACAGCTAGTTTATATAGGTTACAGGTTGGCGCACGGACCATAGGGTCCATGAGAAAGACTACTGATTATAGATAGATGAAAGAAGTGTTCGTGAGAAAAGAAGTATGATGATGAGAAGAAAGAAGCGGAAATTAATAAGGCGTGTGTGCATCGTGTTTGTCTAGACCGTAGGTCACGTGTAGTTTCCCACGGTCACGTGCACATCACGTGACTTCGAAGTCTGAAGGATGTAACGTAGTGCGCGAATGCGCTAAGTTAAAAAATGTTTGAAAATATAGTATATCATAACAGACAGCTTCCTTAACCTGTTCCCTTCCGAAGGCACCGCCTTCCTTTGATCCTATTTCTCCTGTTCCGTTTCTTTCCAATCTGTATTGATCCTATTCTTCTGTTCCCTTCCAAGGACACTGCCCCCTTCTGTCACATGCTTCTTATATGTGATGCATTTCTTACCTAACATTCACAATAGTGCCTCCCCTTATGTTATATTTGACTCTGACTCACCTGCCCTAAACCAACTCTAGGCAGTATATATATTCAGTCTCTGCCTGTACTCTTTTTTTAACTTGAACCTACATATTCTACCATGTATCTTGGAGTTCACTGCTGGCTCGCTCCCCTTGCCAGCTCTCTCACTTCATCTTTCACTTCATCATTGTCTCTCTTGTGAGAGTGATCTATCAACAACCAACATAAGGATGTTGGTCACACTCTGTCTCACTGTTGAGCAGAGTCTGTGTTGAACTCCAACTATGTGTTGGTGTTCCATTGTTACGATGGTTGTAACAAAAGGTTCAGGTTTCTACTTGTTGGCGCTACTTAGCCCAACCTCCCCCTACTGGACACTGCTGGACGCAGCAACACTAGTTCAACATGAGGCATATCAATCTTATGCAACTCCTTTCTGAAGACCAGCATGAGGACAATGAGGAACATCGTATATCTCCACCACGCCCACCCACACAGTCTTCTGCCTTCTCTCCTCTCCCCACTCCAGAATCTCAACAAGTGTCATGGTCCTCTCGAAGCAACCCTACCATGAGTCATCCACCCCCACCTAGGAGGAACTTCCCTGCTCTCTCTCGCTCATCCTCAGTCAGTTCACATCCTCCCACTAGTCTCACTCAGTACTCTATTTCCAAAGAGGAAACTGTGGGACCTGAAAGAAGAACCTATGAGAGAACTGTCCTCACTGGAGCAGATGCAGAGGCTTATCTTGCAGCTCATCCATGCCCTCCTCCTCTCCCAGAACCAAACCCAGACTACCCTATAGGAGACAATGAAGAAGACGACGATGAAGACATGACTAATGACATCAAAGCAGCTCTCCCAGAAGACTTCTCAGGAGAAGGAAAGGATGCCAACAGGTGGCTCCTAGGAATGGATGGATACTTCTCCCTCCACCAAGACCTAATGGACAGGGCAAAGGCCCTGATATTGTTAAATCACATGCCTAAAGGAAGAGGCAAAGCATTCACAGAAGCATGGTTAATCAAACTTGCGGATCAGACCATCCCCAATGGAGACAAAGACTATGCCCACATAAAGGAAGCCTTCACCACCACATTCTCCCCCTATGATGCTGCATCACACACCAGAGTAGAACTTGCCTCCTTATGACAGGACATTGGTCTTAAGGACAGCTTTGAAAAGTACCTCACTGAGTTCATGGTTCTTGCTATCCAAGCAGGAATCAAAGAAAAAAGAGCTTTACAAGAATGGTTCCTCTGAGGGCTCAATAGGGAAATCGCCAAACAACTAATGCTTACCAACATCCTCAAAACTGGTGACAAGATTGAGGATGTTTACAACAAAGCAGCAGAGATAGAGAGTGGCCTAGCTTGGATCAGGGATATGGACTGAATCCCTCGACTCCCCCCAGGAAGAGTAGGAGGACGGACTCGCCATGATCCAAATGCCATGAACATGGACCATCTCACTCTTTTCCCAGAAGAAAGGGCTTGTCTTTACAGGGAAAACCAATGCTTTATATGCACGAAGATGGGGTGTTCTACCAGGAAACACCCATGGACTGGACCTCCTCGACAAGGAGTCCAAACTCATACCATTACGAGTTCCCCCTTGAAGAAAGACCCACTGGAGTCTTACATCAAGAATCTGGAAACATGCTCAGACAGTGATGAGATCCTCTGGGCTCTCAAATCAGCTTTCGAGTCAAACTGGGATGAGAAAGGGGAACTTCTCCCAGACACCAAGGAGGTATGGGGAGAAGAAGATATTAATGTTCTTGAACTAGGTGGACCTCCTGCTGAAGAAATGCCCACTTCACATTCTTAGGAGGAAGGGATGGACCAATGTCATCTCCTTCTGTTACAATTGCGCCTGTATTTATCTCTGGATCCAAGAGTAACTCTATTTGCATTCCCATCTTGATCCAGAATAAATGCACAACAAAAATCATTGGCCTAAATATGTTAATCAATAGTGGAGCAACAGGATGCTTCCTCTCTCAATGAGTAGTCAAGGAACACAAAATTCCCCTCACTCCCCTTCCCCATCCAATCAAAGCTTGGAATGTAGATAGATTGTTAAACCAAGCAGGAGATATCACCCACAAGGTCTCAGCCATACTCAACATGGACAGAGTACTGGAACAATGGAACTTTTTCATTCTTAACTGCAGAAAGGATGACCTGATGCTAGGACTGCCTTGGTTACAGGCAGTCAATCCAATGATAGACTGGTCTAATGGACAAGTGACAATAGACCCCCAGCGATACAAGGAGAGATACTTTAAGCACCCCCAAGCTCTCTCACAGTGGTACTTATTAAAGTACCTGGACGCCAACAAAGACACAAGCATTGAGAAAGACCTAAGGACATCTTACTTGCAGCAGAAACCTGTACTCTGCACTCAAGTACTAAATATGCAACACAACTTGAAAGTTCCAGAATACTTTGTAAGGAAGACCACAGTATCCACTGTCCTAGCACAGAAGGAAGGGAACACAAAAGTGGAACTTCCTCCCATGTTCAAAGACTTTGCTGATGTCTTTGAAAAGAAGAATTCCACTAAACTCCCCCCATCCAGACCCTATGACCACACCATTGACCTACAAGACACCTTTGTATCTCGATGAGCCAAGACATACCCACTGTCCCCCCCGGAACAATTTGCTTGCAAGGAGTTCATCAACAGGGAGATTACTGCATCTAAATCTCCCCAGGCTTCCCCCTTCTTTTTTGTTCAGAAGAAGGATGGAAAGCTATGACCATGCCAGGACTATCAGTACCTAAATACACATACAATCAAGAATGTGTATCCCCTCCTGCTCATCTCCGATCTCATCGATTGGGTATGAGGATCTTCCATCTTCACCAAATTTGGTGTATGATGGGGATATAATAATATCCTTATCAAACCAGAAGATAGGTGGAAAGCAGCTTTTGTCACCCCCTTTGGTCTCTTCAAACCAACCATCATGTTCTTTGGAATGTGCAACTCCCTGGCCACTTTCCAAGCCTTCATGGATGACCTATTTGGAGATTACATTGCAGAAGGATTGCTAATCATCTACATGGACGACCTTCTCATTCACTCCTCTGACCCCACCCTCCATGAGGAACAAACCAAGAAGGTACTTCAATGATTTTGGGAACATGAGATGTTCCTGAAGCTGGAAAAATGCATGTTTGCTGCATCAGAGGTGGACTATCTATTGAATATCTAAGTACTCAGTGGTTGGGAAACCAGCTGAGCTTACCTATTGAATATCTAAGTACTGTAGATAGTTAGTACTAATGATAGGTAGCTCTAATAATAGTGTACTCACCTCAGTGGTTGGGAAACCAGCTGAGGTGTAACAAGGTACTATGACCAAAAATACTAGTGTAGCTTATGTAAGCTATTCTCACATTTGTAAACTCCAACACTATCTGAGACTTGTCATTAACAAGGATGGAGTCAAGATGGACCCCACGAAGCTATGAGCCATCGAGGAATGGCCTAGGCCCTTGAATGTCCAAGAAATACGCTCTTTCCTGGAATTCTGCAACTTCTACAGGAAGTTCATCCCTTTGTTCTTGGATCTCGCTCACCCTCTCCTCAATCTAACCAAGAAAAATGCCCCTTGGGAATGGACTCCTTTTCAAGAAAAAGCATTCTTGGAACTGCAGAAGGCCTTCACAGTATGACCAGTATTGGCTTTCCCAGACACCTCCAAACCATTCACTCTGATGACTGATGCCTCTCTAACTGCATCAGGAGTGGTCCTGATGCAAAGCAATTCAAACAGAGACTTGAAGCCATGTGGCTATCTTTCCCAGACCTTCTCTCCCGCCAAGAGAAACTATGACATCTTCAACTGAGAACTCCTTGCAGTAATCCAAGGACTCAAAGATTGGAGACAATATCTCTTGGATTCTCCCCATCTGGTAAAGAACCTCACCAACCACAAGAACCTCACCTACTTCAAGGAACCAAGGAAATTGTCCAGATGACAAGCCAGGTGGTTCCTGTACTTACAGGATTTCAACCTTGAATACGTGGCACTACCCAGAGCAAAGATGGCTCCTGCAGATGTGCTTTCATGCCAACATGAAGTGGACACCTTGAAAGACAACAAGGATATCCAAATGCTCCCATCTGATGCTTTTATTAAAGCAATCAATGTCACCCTCGAATTGAAGATTCGAGATTCATCCTCCATAGACCCCTTGGTCCTAGATGCCCTTCATCAGATGGAGACCAAGGAACCCCTCTTCAAACAATCCCATCCATCAGACTGGACCTTCTCCAATGGCTGCCTCTATTTTAAAGAGTGATTATATGTTCCTGAACCTGCTCAGCATGACCCCGTGGTTGCCACCCACTCCTCCCCTTTGGGTGGCCATGGGGGTCACCTTTGCACCACCGCCCTCCTCACCCAGGACTACTGGTGGCCCAGCCTTTCTTCCTATGTCCATTGGTTTGTTGCAGGATGTGTGGTTTGCCAATCCCACAAGGTACTCACCCATCCTACTGTTCCATCCCTCATGCCCCTTTTTCCATGTATCAGTTAATCTTATCACCAATTTATCCCTGGTTGATGGGTTCAATTCCATCATGGTTGTGGTCAACCATGGGCTTAGTAAGGGGGTAATTGTCACTTCTCGTGCAAAAACCATTGATGCTGCCGGAATTGCCTGGTTATTTTTCTCAAAAGTGTTCTTCCACTTCGGTCTTCATGACAAACTGATCTCCAATCATGGACCTCAATTCGCATCAGCCTTTGCTTGGGAGCTTACCCACCTCCTGGAATATGACATATCCCTCTCCATGGCATACCACCCTCAATCCAATGGAGAAACCAAGTGATACAACCAAGAATTGGAGACATTTCTATGTATTTTCTGTGCAAATTCCCCTCGAGCTTGGCTGGAAATGCTCCCTATTGCTGAGTTTGTTCATAATTTCGCCATCCATTCCACAACTGGCAAAACCCCCTTCTTCCTATTGATGGAATACAAACCATGATCATACCCTCCCCTGGGAAAAACCTTCCTACCTGCCCTCGAGTCTAGACTTGAATTTATCTCCCAAGCTCACAAAGAAGTGGAAGCCACTCACAAACTCACTCAACAACATATGAAAGAGCAGCAAAGATCCTTCTTTAAACTCTGGAAAGTAGGAGACCAAGTTTGGCTCGAAACCAAGAACCTTCACCTCCAAACCCTCTCTAGGAAACTCTCCCCTAGATGAACTGGATCCTTCAGAATTTCTGAAGTTGTAACACCTATAGCCTACTGACTAGAACTCCCCTCTTGATGGAAGATCCATAACATTTTCCATGCCTCCCTCCTATCACCATATCGGAAGACTATGGAACATGGCCCCAACTTCACCTAACCTCCACCAGAACTTCTTCAAGGAGAAAAAGAATACAAAGTTGAAGCCATCATCAACCATCAGGGAAACTCAGGAAAGAGGCAGTACCTTGTGCACTGGAAAGGATACTCGGAAGCAGAATGAACATGGGAACCTGCTCACAATTTAGGAAATGCCAAGACCATCCTAAAAGAGTATAAAAAGAAGAGTGGACTCTGAATCCCTCTCTCTTAAGAACCCCCATGTCATTCCCTTTCCTGCCCTCAGTCCCCCTCTCTACCCACATTCATCACCTTCCGCCTTCTGCCCAACATCTCATCTATATCGCCCTCCTCGAGAATTGAGAAGCATCAGTCACTCTTGAGAGACTACTGCTCTTCTCGTGCAACAACACCCTCATCCACCTCCTCTGCCTTTACAGGCATTACACCACCATTCAATCCCTTCTTCCCTGGGCTGCCTGGGACACAACAAGTTCCCATGTCGGTGCTGAACACTCCTATGCTGGTCAGACATCAAATGTCTTGCCATTGGCCTCCATCGAGCAGGCCATACTCAAGATCAGGAATGCCACACTCAATGCATTCCACATTGAGTGCCTCTACTACTGCATCTCAGTACTCCCCCTTGCCACCATCTCATCGTTCCTTCACCCTGTCATCTTTTCTCTTCCGGAAGAAGAGAGACAGGCATACTTTCACAACAACCTCCTTCCTCCTGACGCTGATGTCTTTGATGGAGCAGCTAACTCCTCCCCATCCTTCTCTCCCTCCAATGTCAGACAAGGCTAGAGCTCTCAATGACCTCATTTCAAGCTTAGAAGCTGAGTTGACATCAGAACCCTCATTGACCCAAATGACAATCCCTCCTCCGAGTCCACCCTTGTCCCCACCCGCCCCACCACCCCCATATCCATCACCCCTCCTACAGATCCAAGGTCCCCTCACCCCCCTCAGATGGCATTGCTATAGAGTCCTTGTCTCTACTGGACTCCCATTCCAGACTGCCAATAACCTTCCCCCCACTTTGGGAAATGTTTCAGCAGCTGTTGAGATCAGTCCCAGCAACCTTCTCAATGGACCTGTGGGAAATTCGCGCCCCACTCGACTCGATCCTGGTTGAACAACTACAGCTGAACATAATCATTCCCCATCCCATGTGGGCCCCCTTCCTCATGCTTCCTCCTCCACCATGCATCACCCACCCATGGTCCCTACCTGCTGCTACCACTGTAGTTCCTTTGGACATTATTGCCCATACTGTCCCTGTTACAGATGCCCCTTCTGCTGAGTCCTCGCCCCTGGACACAAGCAGGCTGATTGCCCTCACCAATGTTGCAACTACTGCGACGAGCTTGGATACCTTGTGGAGCAGTGCCCCCTTCATGACCTCTCCGCCATCAACTAGGACCTTACCAACTACAAGGAGAATGAAGGAGACCAAGACTGAAGGTTTGTCTGAGATGGAACTTCAGACATACACAGAGGGTAATGTTACGAGTGGTAACACCCCCCTATCTTTTTTCCCTACCATTTCACTGGACTACCTGGGATCATTCCTCTGGGACGACATCATTGCTTCCTTGCAGGAATATGCAGTGCCAGACACTGCATTCAAGGACAGCTTCCTTGACCTGTTCTCTTCCAAAGGCACCACCTTCCTTTGATCCTATTTCTCCCATTCTGTTTCTTCCCAATCCATATTGATCCTATTCTTCTGTTCCCTTCCAAGGACACTGCCCCCTTCTGTCATGTGCTTCTTATATGCGACACGTTGTCTTCTTTATAGGCAAATGCAATGAAACTAAAGTGCTTGTTTTCCAGACTACTGATTTGCCTTCCACAGATGAAACACTATAAGCTAGGGATTACAAATCTCCTAGATGAAACACTATCTAGTTCTACTAGTAATGAGTCGGTAAAAAACTTAGTGTAGTCAGTTATGTGGGTTGTTCGCCAATCCTCAACTATTGTTTATAGATTGGGTCTTGAAGAAACACTTTAATAGTGTCTGGAAATAAGGTGGTGTGGTTAGTGGTTTTCACTAAGAAATGTACTAGTCAACACTTGTAAGGTTGCTAGTTTCAGGGGTTGAATTAGGGCTTGATTGAAGATGTATCCTAAAAAGGAAGTCAGTGGCTTCATGGCACTAATCCAAAGATATGTTGAATTGTAAGGATGTAGAGATATTCCAGAATTAGCTGGAATTCAGTAGTAGTTCACTTAGTTCACTTAGATAGGTTTTTGTAACACAATCTTATTGCACAACTAAGGAGAAGTTAAATCAGGCGAATCAAACTGTACTATCACTTATCCTCTTAGGTGGATAGTCAGTAGAGATAGCAGGATGCTGGTAGATTAGATTGTTGGGGATCTGTTCCTTTTAGTTGCCCTTATATGGGTTTTCTCCCTAAAAGTGTCCTATTTCACTTGTCCTTTATAGGTACAAGTCTTTACTCCTAACAATGTAACTATCAGAAATAAAATAGGAGATGTTCCTGCACTAGGTTCTGTGCC
>JBBPQN010000494.1:0-15204 GCA_038092575.1 Boletus subluridellus
AGCAACAAGCATCATTGGCCAAGCAACCAAAGAAAGATCGTCTCCATTGAAGCCGCCTGTCCCTCCGAAAGCAAAGGTTCTGCCTGGCCGCAGACCGCGAATTTCGCGTTCCAAGGTTATTGCGAGGCTGGCTTCACAGAGAGCAGCGGGTACGGGCTCGAGCGCGAGTGCTGGGACTGACAGGGCGGGCGGCAAGGTGCGTTCTAGCATGGGTTCTGAAGTGGCCGGCAAGGCAGGTAGCGCGAGAGGTGGAGACATGATGATGAGTGCCAAGAAGCGAGTTCGTCAAAGTGAGCATGCACGGAGGAAAAGCCGCACGATTGCTGGTGAGGGACGAAGGATGGACATCGATTAGACCGATTTTTTTGCTTTTCTTGTCGTCTGGCGATACCTTGACATTCTGTTAGTTCTATGTATGATCAGATAATTTTTTTATTCTTTTTCCTGGTCGTCCATCGGGTCTCGTCCCGTATATTGTACCTTGTCTGATTTATTGTACGATATCGTGCCTGTGATTTAGTGTCAAGCATACTGCTTACCTTGAAATGACCCATAGCCACGTAAAGTTGACGACAGTAATTTCATCATTGGCATCACCTTCATACTTAGTTCAAAACCTTTCAGGAATGACTTTCATTTTAAAGTCAGCCCGAGTCAACCGCATAGATACATATTGGATGTGACTCGAACGATAAAGATAAATCGGACATGTGCCAAATTATATCTGTGGGTACCGAGAGCGCCCGATAAATTGCGCTTTTGAGGCATATTTCGAACCTTGGCAACCCTACTTGCGCAGTTACTGTCGCCGCGGCGTTGACAGACGCGCCTAAACCGTGTCGGATCCAATGACTCCATGATTGACGGGAACGTGCCCGCAGTGCTACCGAACAAGAGCGGAACCCATCGACTCGGCGAGCCACTCATCAGGCGGCAGGCCCCCATCGATCGAATGAACGGGTCAACGCGAACCGACTTATGTACCAAGTACAGCACCGCCGATACGTTTGGCATGACTTGGTTCTGGGATTTCCGGAACACTAAACGAAAAAGTTCAAGTCACCCTACCGAACTTTTTTTTCTCTTTTTTTTTTTACGACAGATTCATGACTTGGAGACTCGGGCTTGCAATTCCGTCGCGCTACGGAAATGAAACTGCAATGAGTATAGTAGGTGAATTGTGTTTTTTAAGTTTTTTTTTTGAAGAATGAACAAGGGCCGTTATTCGGGTTACCGAGTCACTCCGGTGCTGGCGCGCTATGATTGATCGCGGCAGGGACGCCCTGCATGTTGTCAAGCCGAGTTTGGAGCCGAACGACTCACCGTACGTCAGCGCGAGGAGAGGTGGGCAAGAACAACGATGGTGCATTAGAGTATCTACTACCAATAGCCTAGAGTATGCAGTAAGTAAGGAAAGGAATCAAAAAAGCGAACGTGTAATTAGGTGAACGGAGTTCGATCGATAGGGTACGACGTATCGGTGAAAGACTGTCCGAATCGTGATCCTCGTCCGGAATGGTGGTGTCGTATGAGTGCCATTTTAGGGTGAATGAAAAACGCGTGATGAGTGTGATGAAGTAGGGTGTTAGAAGCGAGGCGCCGGTAACGTCATGTACTCGAGACGGGACCTGGACGCGTGCTTCCGACGTCAGTCGATATTCCTGCTGTGGCAGCACGTTGTCGATTGCGCCGAGCCTCCACAGTGACATTCCATGCCGTCCGTACGATGCCCACGAACCCTGCATCTCGTGGCCCGAGAGACAAGATGTTTTTCCACAGACCTTGATTAAACACGATATAATCGGTGAGCTGCCTATCGCTGCACAGTTTTCCCATCAATTGAGCCATGGTAGGAAGTGCAGGAAATTCACTGATCACTTCCAATGGAAGCAAGCGGCAATAAAGCAGATGCGAGCGTGCTTCGAGGCCAAGGGCGAAGAGGAACAATAATGGTATTGATGGGGCGTGGGGGACGTGGAGCGGGACGACAGGGAGGGTGACGAATTGACCGCCAGAGTGCGGATAAACACGCGGCATCGGGTATGATGCTTCGGGTGGGCTTTGTGGTATGATATTCGTGCGAAAAAATCGTGCGTGTACGTCGGCGCGAATTGGGATCAAGATTGGAGAGTAGGAGGGTTCCCATTCGCTAGGTGGAATATCAAAGACAGCCAGGATGTGTGACGGTATGTGGGCATCCTTAAGGACGCGCAGATCGATAGTCGAGGGAATGGAAGTGCCAGGCTGAAGTGTCGTCTTCTCAACGTTCATCCGACGACAGAGAAGTCTTTTTCCCGTCAACAAAAGGAGATACAAGGCTAGGTAGGGTACTTACTCGAGATGATCAGCTTGTGTCAGTACCAAGTGCCGTATAGGAAGTAAGCGAGACTGTTTCATCACTGAGGTTGAAGAGAATGTGGATCCCGATGCTGAGGGAGGTGTTTGGAAGGGGACGGTGTGGAGTGCTGGGATTATAGCACTAGCTGAAGCTGGAAACACGGTTGTCAATCAGAAAATTCATTTCCGAGATCAACCGCGAGATCGAAATGTGGATTTGTCGCGAAGTGGAAGGACGGGGGATGACGGGACTAGCCTATAAACAGCGATACACTTACCGGTCGTGAAGAATGAGCGTACGTAGGCACAATGGGGGCGTGAAGGGTTGGATGGGCGCCGTTAATCTGTCTAAATAGCGAGCGATGCGACCGTGACCATGAATGAGCGAGGGAATATGAAAAGAGTGTGTGAGAGGAAGGATCCTTGAAGATTTCGAAACGCCCGCTTTTTAGGACTGCCAGCGATGATGTACAGCCAACAGCCACGAGGCGGATGAAACGTGCGCGTGAATGTGGCCCTGGCAAAAAGAACGCAATACAGCGAGGTGAATTAAGCAAGGCAGGATTTTATAGGGAACCACCGGACGGGGGACTTACGAGTACTTACGACGTCCCGGGGAGGGAACCGCTTGATGGTGTGGGTCCAGCGAGGGCCCGATCTGGGATTCAGGAACAATCAACAAGCTTCGCTGGCATTGATGATGGCAGGGTGGCGATCTACCTCCGCAAACTTGAACTTCAAAAGTCTCCGTTGCCATCCGCCACCCGTGAACTTTCAAAACGGTGACGTTGATGCAATAGCCGCTTCCGATTCGGACCCGCTGCGAACCTAACATTGCCCCTCTCAGTGAGTACTTGTTCAGTTGACGAGTCGGAGAGGTTACTTTCGTTCACACTCACTGCCGTAATGCTATGCTAGCCGTCGTTGAGGTTAAATACAGTACGGTCAGAGTTTCTCATGCGGCGATGCTCATTTTAATTTGCGTTGATTCAGGTCAGTCTCAGTCGTGAGTTTGACGGTCTCAGCCCTCAATACCATACACCGTGGGCGATATTCCGAAGAGACTGCGCAGTGCTCATCGCAACGTCGATTTTGGTTCAACCTGCACCATCGCTCAATCCTAAACAGGTCGGTCGCCTGCACTCTCTGCCTCAATGGCAGCATATTTGTTTACAATTACACTCCCTACTATGCATTCGACAAAATACGTGAAGGTTCGAGTCTTGTGACATTCCCTGACCTAATTTTCCCATCCATGATCAGCTCAGTGATTACCTTGGCGGTTCCCGGAGCATTGCAAATACCCTGCCACTGGGTTAGAATGGCGAGTTTACAGACCGCGAGTGACTGACCCAGCAAGTGTGCCCAGTTGCAATATACAACCCCTTTGCGATTTTCCGTGCCTCTCCGATAATTGGGCTTACACTGCTGTTAACCACCGGCAGGAAACAAGCCTGGCGCTTCTCCAATGTCCCCTGCCTAAATTCCGCGGAGATACTTGCGACATGTTCCCATACGCTTTGGCATGCAGCTTCGTCCACATCCACGTCATCCACATTCGCAGGGAGCGGTGAGTCATCTCCCGGTCCACATGCATAGATTTCATTATCAGCACGGGCGTAAATTTCAGGGGTTGCCAACTGTCCACGCGGAAGGGCTATCTCAGTAAACAGAACGTAAGGTGCTATGGTCATGCCAGGGTTGGGGCGAACAACGACGCTGTGGGCACGAGTCGCGGAAATGGGCAAAGAGGGTACGATCGATGGCGACCACGCCCCCGCAGACAAGATGACGTGGGTGGCCGGGATGACCTTTGAGGAGGAGTCACTCGGGTCTTTATAGCGAACACCAGTAACACGACCATTTTCCCGTTCGATCGTGGTTGCACTCTCTTTGAGTAGAGTCGCCCCCTTTTCCACAGCAAGGTCCATCATGCTGGTGGTAAAGAGATACGGGTGTACCTGTGCGGTACCGTCAGGAGCAGACATTGGATTGTAAGACTCGGTGAGGTGCTCCTTCACCCAATTCAGGTCATCTGGATGAATCCTTCGTGACGCGGTCTCTGGCGAGGTGTCGAGTCCGGCTTTCTTTTCCAAGCTCTTCCGCCTCCCACCCGTTCCGACCCCGGTGCCGACCTGCTGAATCACATCTTCGCCCCATCCCTCCCAATTCCCGCAGCGAACGAACCGCCAGCCCCATCTTTCCTTTCCGTTATGCTCATTTGCCAGCTTGATGTGTTCGGGGAAAGAAACGTTAACGATTTCGCGGGGATACGCCCACTTAGCTACCAGTCCGCCAGCCTTTCCCGAAGCCCCCTGGGCAACACCGTGGGCCGATGCTTCCAACACGGTAATGTTGGTAGTTGAGGGACAATAAGAGGGATGTCTAGAGAGATAATAAGCAGTGGTACAACCTATTATTCCACCGCCGATGATGACGATGTTGCGATGCCCAGTGTGTGCCATGTCAACGGTTGGGGGCCGGAATTGTCTGATGAGGCACTAGCAAAGGGAAAGAGCAGACAGAACAATCGATGGTGGTGAGACAGTGGCGGTTCGTGATCAAGCCCGCAAGCCAAAAATTGCATGCATCCTGTTCTTGTCATTGTCATCTGACGGAGAAAGCCTCTCCACATTTGCTGACCTAATCTTGTTAACAATGGAAAACCCCCCAGATGGGGGTGGAGCCCAAGTTGGGCAAACCCTCATTGAATCGAATATTGATTCGTTTCATTCAGGTGCCAATGATTCGGCTGTTACGGAAATGTCTCCAAGTTCAAAAGACCATGGCATTCCAACGGATGCGACCTGCAGAATAACGGTTCACGACTTTGTCGCAGTTGGGGGTGCGTCGACCTCAAGGACTGTCCTACAGTTGGAACAAGGACGTGACCTTGCGTTTGCTTGCTCAAGTAGTGATCGGTGGGTAACACCACGATTGGCCATAGATTCCTCTGCGTTCAGTGCGTACCACATTAGACGGCCTTCGCTCTGCACGCTGAAAGAGGCTTAGCATTGCGTCGCGACAGACTCTACCAATATCGCTTCAGTCCACCGCCGTTGACAACTGGGACAAGGTCTAGAAGCATTCCCGAGTGGGGCCAGCCATCTCACGCGGATGACCCTGATCATTTGCGGCTGGAGGATCTCCAAGAATTTGAAAGTACCGACTTCCAGGCCACTTTGATGCGTTCAAAAGCAGGAGAAGACGAGCCATCTCGCCACGGAGAATGCATACAGGATAATGGCTTGAACGCGAACGTACGAGCGAAGCGACCTCGACTTGAAACTTCTAGTATCCTGGATTTGATACCGCAGGTTTGTGCATACCATGCCACTCGGGTCAATGTGACTCATCATTCTTAGCCACATTTCATACCAGCTCCCGCAGCGAAATTTCAGCCTGTAGATCCCAGCAAAATTCCTCCCTACCAAAAAGCATCGCCATCACCCATCCCTCCGTATGACGCGGCTGCAGTGAACCAGCTGTTAAGTTGCCGGTTTAGGAGGGCTGCATGGCTTATTCCTGTGCGCGGCAGCTTGCCATGGGAGGGTGCCAACACCGCGGTAATTTCGGAGGGGACACAGCCCGCCTCGCGCTCTCCGAGTCCATGCCTGCCTGTGCCTGCGGCTCAGCCCTGCGCGATAACGTGGACCCCCGACTCTTTACGCCACCTTTGGACCTTTCTCGGATCAATCCAGCAAGCCAAACATTTGGGGCCGCTGTCGTTGTCTTTCCATGCTGCTTCCGCCGATGCGTTCTCGACAGGGGACACCATGTCTGAGCCAGTTTGGGAAAGTAATCACCCCTATTATCCCCAGCCCTCGTCGAAGCATACTGCGGGGTCCTCGTATGATTTCACGACGGACATCTACAGGGCCCACCTAGAAGGTATAGATTACATCAAAGTTTATCACGACGTGCCATATTCCTTATCTCTGCGCAACATCCTGGATGCGTATCGATACGAGCCGGTTAATAGGGAAGTTCGAGGCCGATCAGGTGCCAACGATCGCAAGATTCGCATACTCAAGGGCGCTCATTTGGTCTTTATGGACGAACGTTCCAAGGCCGCTTTTTTGATGTAATTTCACTGCATCAAGGTAGAAGCGCTTCCTGATTCCTCGGTCGCTGACTGGGATCCTCCAACGCGCTGGAAGTGGCGTCGGTTCTACCCCTGTGGATAATGCATGGGTTCTGGTGGACACGTCAAGTACTGCCGTCCGTCTTCTTCACCTGGGGTGGCGCAGCGAGAAGAAACCGCGGACAGCTATGGGGCTGCGACTTCGCGGGTACCTTTACCCAGATATCGACCATCTGTAGGAATGCCGTTGGCCATTTTTAGTATCTTACAGGCACCATTTCAACACATTGACTTGCAGTTATTGGGAGCGGATCGTTCTGCATCGATAGGAAGCACAAACACAAAGATGCTATGGAACGCCTCGCAGGAAACAACCAGGTTTGTAGCCAAATCGTTCTTGCTCACGTCACTGAACAATAGGAGTGAAACTTTTCTAGTTCATTTGATGTAAGCAAAAGTATCCCAGGCTTTCGATCGCTCCGTCCCTTGGATATTTTTATGATTAAGCAGCGTATTTCATCGTTTATGTGGATCAGGTCGTTCTCCAGGAACCTAGCAAGTCAACTGAGTGTGAAATCATGTTCATTGAACATCGGCGACCTATTCAAATCAATGAGCAGGCCCAGGCCAGATTCTCACCTGCTTTCCGACTTGTGTGCCCTGGACGAGTGGCTTGTTAGAGCCTCAGACCTGTCGTGTGTCGTTCCTGGAAATGGTGGACAGGTTTTATTGACCATCCATGACGGCGATTTAGCCCAGAGCATCGGGGATTCGCATGATGCGGAATGGCCGAGTGCTTGTTTGCCGCGGTAATATTGGCCTCGGTGCGAGCGTCACCACAGAACGGAACCTAACCCTGACTCGGGTATACGCCTTTCGAGGTACGTTCTCTGTTGTCACTGGCAACAAAATGAATTCTGAACCGGATCCCCGTTCGAAGTCTTACGCCCTGCCCTCTCGGGATTTCGGCGCGGCGAAGTGAAGCCAAAATCGGGATGAGTGAGCGACAGAACGAACTAGGATGAGTCTCGTGTTGTACCAGCCGCGTCCATAAGCTCACAAACACCATTGCGCGAATGAAGTTCACTTCCGGAGGTGCACGTGTAGGAGAAGAATTACGTATGGAGACCAACACGCTGCGAGAAGTGCCCCGTTCTGGGCTCGGAGACTCGATCGTTGACACGAATCGCCAACACTTTACCTTCCGACATCATTCTGACATGGCAACGGTCGGTCGCTTTCCTCTTGCCATCCCAAAGTACGGAACCAGCGCCCCAATCCGGGGTGAGTTTATGTCACAATCCTCACGACCGCCCTCATTTGAGTACTTAGGCTAAGATCCATCTAGCTTTCTCAGGCCGAATTCTGCGGGCTGTGGAGATGCGAATAGATGCCTTCGGCCTCCCGCCACTCAGAACTTGTTTGAGGTTTTCCTGTGAAGTTGACAGGGGGGTATGGCCGGCAGGTCACGCTACGACCACGAATAAGCAGCTGCTGCGTGCCCTTACCCAATACTGGCACCCATCCATTTCGGGGCGGTTTCGCGCCACAGTCCAAGATGATACCATGCGGTGGCCACGATGCCGCTTTCTTCCACCCACATACTAGGCTCACAGGACACCCGCCCGCAAATCAGTCAGTATATAAGCTCGCTTGGTATTCGCCCCCTACGATCTCTCACTGTTACCATATATCCGTCACTCTCGTTCATCCTTTACTGTATCCTCATCTCACATTTCTCTCTCTCTTATGCATAACCCCGCAACCGCGTTCTTCACTGCAGAAGATAAGCAGCGCCACCCTTACCTCTCATCCGTTCTCGAGCCCAGCACGCAGAAGGTGATCGCGACTGCTGCGGTTCGAGTGTATTATGCGCCATTCATCAACCCACACCTGAATTGGACCTCCTCGAACCTCAGAGGCATACTCGTCTTCGGACGCGATCGTGACGGACCGCCTCCGGGCGTTCCGCCCCCAGACCGTGGTATCGGCGCTCACGGCCTTCAATTGAAGGAAAAGTACTGGTTCCGCCTCGTCGATATCAAAACGGACAGAGTCGTCTGGATGTTCTCCGTCCCGGAGGTGTTCGAGTACAACAAGGATAAGCCCTTTTTCCATTACTTTTCCGGAACGGTACGTTCTTTGCCCTGACGATGCAAGAAGGGCGGGGGTCACTGACGTGACTTTGAAAACGCGACTCGTCGCGCAACAATCGCCGGCGTTGTTGTTCTCTCTCTCCTACTCTCCAGACTCGGATGTTTGGTTTCTGTTTCGACGACGACGGCGAAGCGGCCGTCTTTTTCAAAAAGGTTGTCGACCGAACGCGACGTCATTGTACGTCCTTTTGCTTCGACGGTAACGTGTTTCCGGTGGCGGAACGACTGACGTACCTCGCTACCCCCCCACCATTCTAGGCGTCTTCCGACCATTCCGTTCCAACCCGGCGAAAAAGGAAAACACCAAGACGCCGTTGTCGCCGTCCAAACCCGTCAAGACGAACATCATCTCCGGTCCGGCACCGCATTCGTTCGTGCACGTCTCCCACGTCGGCGTCAACACGAGGGGTATCATCGAGTCATCCAAGAACATCGAACCCGCGTGGGGTGCCCTGATTGCTGATCTACAAGGATATGGGATCTCGCCCGAAGTCATGAGTAACAATATGGGGTTCATAAAGGAGTTGGTCGTGGGGATTCCTGCCGAGTCGCCATCGCCATTACCATGTGCGTTGTTCTCGTTTGACAGTGGTCACGTCGGATCTCTGACGTTCCGCGTACAGTGCCTCCTAAACCATCACCCACCCCAATGAATCCTCCTTCAGAAAAGAAGCACAAGATTCGTCGCAAGGTTCTGATTCTTTGAAAAAATGTTTTGAATTCACCCTCGTCGCTTTCACCCCGTCCCAAGTCGTATCGAGGCATTTGATCTCTGTCAGTTTTTGTTCTTGATTAATCCCAAAAGCATACCCCCCATTCCTATAGCGCGATAGTATGATACGGATAGCATTACTTGTAAACTCGAATCGTCTCTCGGACATTACATCACACTAAGAGTCGTGGTTATAATCAAAAGGACGTTATGGTAACTCCATGTTCGTGAGTGGTGGTGTGGCGTTAGCCAGGTGAACCCGCAGTCTCGGTTGTGCATGGCCATTCTCAAGTCATCGGGCACACGGACCGTTTCACGTGCGTGGGTCATGATGCATGATACCCCATCCAGAGGCATTAGAAACGGGTCAGGTCTCGGCCAAAGATCCCTGTCGGTAACGAGAATATATCATCAGTCACGATCGCGCGCCGGGAGCCACGGAAATGCGAACACGTACAGTTCAAGAACCTGTAAAGGGTAAAACAGGATTAAGTTCCACGATGGAACGGTCAATGGAAAACGCCGAAGACGAACTCACCAGTACGTCGGTACCAGAATTCTGGAAAGGTTTTTAAGAAGAGGAGATTGGAATGAACAGCCAGTCCGGAGATATCCATATTGTCCACGTACTTGTTCCGAACGCTGAGTGTCATGGTGAAATATGCGGACCGCCATAGGAGCCACGCTAGTCGACCTGACTCCTTGGCTTTGATACCGGTCTCGGCGGTGGAGCGATCATAGATGGCTTTCCTGTAGCGGCCATCCACCAGGGGTCTGTTAGGAAAGGGCTCGGTATGACCCGATAACGAACGTACCAATCGCCCAGATATGCCAGGCTTCCCTGATTATGAAATTCAAACGGTTTCGTATGCTCTTGATCCTTGACAATCTTGTTCAGCTTTTTCACCATGTACTTGGCCTTCTGATTGGCAACTGGTCATGTGAGAATCAGTAAGCCTATAACCCGCAACCCACGGGCGCGTGATAGGGCAAGGGCGCCGACCTTGAGCTGTCGCAGGGAGCACTGCCGTCTTGATAATCGCAGCGTCCCCAATGGCCCACACATCCGGATCGATCTGACCGTCTGTCGCGATGACGTTCAATTTGTCGTCAGTCAGAAGACTTTTTTTCACACGTGAGGTCAGCCTGAAACACGTCGCAGACGTAACACGACACCATACCTCTGCGATCCCTCGTGCTTCGCAATATAACGGATTGACTGAATTAGGGGGTTGGGTGCTAACCCCGTGCTCCAGACAAGGAGACCAAATGGAACTATGGAGCCTCGTGAGTCGTACAGGATCATCAATAGGGGCTGTTACGGAACCTTCCCCTTGTTCCTTCACAAACATCTTATCCTGTAGCGAGTGCGTCAGCGGAAGAACCCGTATATGTCGAGGGACACTTTCACCTTCTCAACACGTTCGACGTGATGTCTGGTTTTGATGCTGATCCCATCTCGGCGGAACTTTTCTTCGGCCCAGCTATTAAACCAAACTTAGAACCAATCCATTTCGCGACACTTTTGAACAGCTTACGTGGCAAGTGACTTATCGAAGCTTACAAGGATGTTCGGTGCCACGTCATACAGAGTAATCCTGGCCAGCCGAGCAAGTGAGGGGTAATGCCGCTCCACTTCAGCGTGCAGGAGATCGTGTAGTTCAGCCGCGAATTCGACGCCAGTGGGACCGCCGCCTGAAACCACCGTCACATGTTCAGAAGCTATTTCCGAGCTGAAGTGACAGGATCATTACTCGCCCACGATGCAGAAGTTGAGGAGATTTCGCCGTTGGATATCGGAGAGGATCGGTTGGTTGGCTTGCTCGAAACCTGCGCGGAATCATTAGGGAACGCTGTTTTGGGGGAACCCGCGTGGACCTACATTCGAGGATACGTGTCCTGATCGCTCGGGCGTCCCTGACGTCTTTCAGAAAGTGTGCATACTCCTTGACTCCCGGAACATTGAAAGCTGTAGTGACAGTGAGTTACGCCCGCAAATTTGACAGCCTCACTCACTCTGGGAATATGCCCCAACAGCAATGACAAGTTTGTCGTAGCGTAATGTGAAGGATGTGCCAGACCTGGGAAACCGTGTCTCGGTTGTGGAACCCTCGACTAACGGTGCAGAAGACTTTTCGAATGGTAAAGGAGGTGTTGCCGGCATCTAAACATCAATTTGGTGAATGTCATCTGCTTGTGAATCACTGTGCGCACGCATGTGAGGACTTTTTGCTTGAAGTCTAAATAGGGGTTAATTAACTAGACTGAGAGCGAAGATTGTGACTCGCCTATGACATCACACCAAGCCTGGTAGGCAGTCTAAGTGATTGCAGAAAGATTGGTTATACGAGCAGGAAAAGGTGAGACGTGATGCATACCACTTGTGGAGAGTATCTTCTGACCTATCAAAGGCAAGACAATCAGTATTCCGATCCGAACCGAGGACCGGAACACTCACCGGTTCGACAGCGCAACGAAACTCGAGTGTTCCGACGGCACAACTTGCCAACAATGGTGTGAAATTGAAGGCATTGGTGGGAGAAACGATCGTGACGTCTTCACCGGACCGAGTGTGAGCTCGAATATAGATTGAGTGATGCAAAAAGACACACCCCACCGTTTCTTATCGATACCTCTCAGAATCTCGTATCCGCCCCATCCTGAACCAAGAATCACAAGACGCTGTTTACTCCTTGAGGGTGAGGAGCTGAACATGCGCACGCTCGATACGACATGGGTAGGGTGAGAGGTGAAGCGAACACCGGACCGCAGCAGGCTCATCGCAAAGGAAAAAAATAAAAGTCACTTTGAATGTGAGGATACAAAGTAGCCGGAGATGCAGTGTGCGACTTTACACTACGGCTAGTGCAAGGTCGATCGGGTTACCTCGGAAACTGTGGCCCTACTCGGGAAGTGTCGGCTATGGGCTATGTTGGAGCATTCGTGTCGTGTGACATCACGCGAGACCGCCGACGACGACGACGATGGTAGTAGCCGTGACGCCCCTGTCCTCGCTGCGAGTCTCCAAGCACTACATTCCAAGATTCAACCTCATCCCAAACACCTCCATCCAAAACTACCCCCTCCTCATCTACCACGCCTGCTTGCCGCAATCGACATCCGCATCCGCGATCGAATCACATCTTCAGTCGCTCGATGTCGTAATCCCGCACTGGCGCTACACCATGTACAGCACGAGCCATTTCCACACCACCACACATGAGGTATTGTGCATCGCTGCCGGTCGCGCTAAGTTATGCTTCGGCGGGGAGGATAATCCAGGGAGGGTTGTCACTGAGGTCAAAAAAGGGGACGTCATCATCATGCCAGCCGGTGTCGCTCATAGGTTGTTGGAAGACTTAGAGGGGGGCTTTCTGATGGTGGGGAGCTATCCAAAGGGAAAGAACTGGGACATGTGTTACGGAAAGGAAGACGAAGAAGAAAAGACCAACAGGATCAAGGACTTGGGATGGTTCGCCAAAGACCCCATTTACGGTGACAATGGGCCAGTTCTCGCCCTTTGAACTTTCTTACGTAATGATCCACGAACATAGCCAGTATTCCCACGCCCAACTTGTATCAGAGCCATGTCGTCCTCGACCTCGACACCGCACACCGACTCAGATGTCCAACAAGTCACCCCACCGACAAATGTTGAGGACTCAGAACAGTCATCGGAACCCGTTCCGGAAAATGGAGACGAGGCCGTGACGATGGAGGAACGGAAAGCAAAGATGGAACAACTCCGGGCTAGAATGGTGAGTTTCTTATACTTGCTGCATTTATTACAGTCTTCATCTCTGCTTCCTTCGGTAGCGGACGTCTACGCGAGCAAACAGGCAATCACTCGTCGAGGAGTCTGCGAGAGCGAAAATCACAGCTCGGGATGCCGCACGGCTTGAACGTCAAAAGAAATTGGCGGAGACGCTGCGGACACAAGCAGAGGCTGAGGCGAACGGGGAGGACGTCGAACGTTCAAAGAACTGGGAGTGGACGATAGAGGACAACGAGAACTGGGAGAAGAAGTTGGCACGGAAAGCTCGGAGAGCAGATTTCCAGTTTCATGGTGTGTCTTTATCCCCTTCCTGTTCATGCGGACTGACTTGGGACCAAAGATGACGCACACGCTGCAAGGAAACGGTACAAGAAAGATCTTGACCTACTCAAGCCTGACTTGGAGGCTTATAATCGGCAAAAGGAGCAGGCTTTGGGCTTGGTTTCTGGAACGCTTTCAAAATCTGGGAGCTCAACGCCGTCAGGTGGATCATCTGCTTTGATGTCCTTGGACGTCACAGGGAGCCAGGTTAGTCGCTATTGGACACTTGGCCTGCGTGAACTGATAGTCAGGGTTCGAAGATGGTCCCGACAACCGAGCAACGGATGGCTGTAGACAACTTCTACAGAGATGCCAACACACTACTTTACGCGGATAACAAGCCTACTGAAGACGCCATTGACCGAGTCGTTGGCAAAATCAACCGAGAGCAAGTGGAATTTTTACCGTGTTTGATGTCGACTCACCCTGCTCCCTGCAGCATTGACAAGAAGGCGAAATTCTCGCGCAAGAGACTGAACGAGGAGGAGGGCGATATCACATACATCAATGAACGAAATCGGGTATTCAACAAAAAGGTGTGGTCATTTTCTCTTTTCCAGTCTACCAGACCTGATTCCGTTCGTTTTAGATTGCGAGATACTACGACAAGTACACCGCTGAGATTCGGGCAAGCTTTGAGCGCGGAACCGCTTTGTAGCTTCTATGTATACCTTGGTATCATGGCGGACTCTATTCATAATGTACTTGAAAATACAGTAGACATTTGGCCCACACTGCAAACATTACGTTATTTGCAGCACAAGTTCAGCCAGTCAGGCTCGTCAACTGCTACAATCTGAATGGCGAATCCAACCTCCCAACGGATGGAATGAACGAACTGCGCAAGGCTGTGATACTAGAAGTCAATAGAGGATCGACGAGTGCACAAAAAAAGTATCAGAATTGCAGAAGTAGTAAGTCAGCAGCTGAACCAGCGGTTCATAAGACTGTTGAGCTTGAATGTGATATTTTGTTCATCAAAAAGGGTCCAAAGAAGGACCGCATTGCAAGGGACAGTTCGACGCACCTTTCAAATGAAAATTTGGAGTTTGAACGACTCGTGGTGGTGAAAAAGTTGGAAGGGTAACCGAGCTCGAAGGCTGGATTTAGCGCATTCAAACTCCGAGTCTTTCAAACCTTGCCATATACCAGCCAATCAGCTGCCCTGCCAATGACCAAAGGACGCCTGCGCCTGCATGGGATCCGAGTCACTCGAGCCCGCAAGAGCCTCGCCGCTGCGCAGTGGCCGTTCATTTCACCTATCACCTTGCTGATGCAGTTCACCCTCTTGCGAGACACAAGCGACGTTTCCGAAACGACTTCCATGGCTCGAAACGAATCGGGTCTGTGATGCGTAAAATCGTTGTAACGCACTATCGGGCGAGAGTAAGCGTTCATTACGGCGTTCCCCATCGAGCGCAGATAAAGCCCCTCAGTAAGTACATTGGAGACCAGTCTGATCCCCTTCTATCTTTTTGTCTCCCGGTCACGATAGCCAATCCTGGCGTCTCATAACCCTCATCACTCAGTCACAAAAAAACTAATTGACCCGTCAGCGCCCGGGTGATTTTGCGTACAGTCTAGACCAGCCAGCTCGGATCAGAAAGCAGTATAGAATAGGTTGTTTGCGCGGTCTCGAGTTACTGCGCTAATCGTCTTCTGAACAGGACCGCAGTAGGTTGTTCTCGTGCCGGCGTGACGATGTTGGCTGAGCGGATCACAAGCTTGCTGGGATTATGATTGGCACGGGTCTAGCTTCCTCGGCCTCGGACAGATCCTCGCACTCTGTGGTGCTTTGGGTTCACTTTTGGTTTGTATT